>JABAYD010024139.1:0-14161 GCA_014822095.1 Diplotaxis tenuifolia | reverse complement strand
CCGAATTTTGATTTCTAAAATAAATTTCAGACACCATAGATAAAAACATAACTTTAATAAACGAAAATTGTCATTTTTATGTTTTTATTAAATTAAAACGTAATCAAAACCCGTGCAACGCACGGGTCCATATATAGTAATATATAATATACAGATCTAAACTGAATGTAAGAAAATACAAATATTATTTAAATAACTGGTAGAGATGTGAATATCATATTTCAAAAAAAAAAGCACAAACAAATAAAGTGTTTTTCACCAATTGCATAACTAAAATGGCAAGGGCTATTTGTTCCTCTTGTGGCCTACGGAGGCAGCACTGCCAATGTCGCCTGGAAGTTTCAACCGCCGGAAACGCAAACAGTGATAATAACGTAGAAAGAGCGTCCAAGCTTACTCGAGCCTCCTTTTGGACTATCTTCCTCGTCACCGTTACCGCAGTCTCAGGATGCTATCTTCTCTTTTTCTATTTTGTTAGAATCCGTACCCTCCCCCAATCGAGTTGTCACTTGGAGGTCTTGGTCGACTCATTCTCCATCTCAAACGTTTCAAACGCAACCGCAGATTGGAACGTCAGTTTTGTCACGAGGAGCCCAGGTAACAGCTGCAAAATCTCTCTCCATATGATTAAATCGCGTCTCATCCGCGGTGGCAATCTTATCTCCGAGTCATTCACTCGTGATTATTTCGGGAAACTCGTCAACGGACAAATGAACGAACCGCTTCCGTTTGCCGTTTTCAAAACGGTTGCAACGCCCCAAGGAAACGGCTTGGTATGGGATATCCGGGTCAATGTCGTATCTAGCTTCACTGGTTTGGCGTCTCTTGGTTTCTTGAACGTGAATTGCGACGGCATACCGGTGAATTTTACGGTGGATTCAACCGGATATGTTAGGGGAACGTTGCTCGGACATATGAGGCCGTGTGAGTATTTGGTCCGGAATAATTATACGGACACAACCTTTTAAACTTTGTTTTCTCCGATAAGTGTACGAATTATTGGCTTTAGTTAATTAGGGTTAAAAGATCAGTTTTCTTCTTTTTTTAAATGTCATTTTTTTTTAAATTTTCAGAACTATTTTAAAAATAAGACGAGTTAAAAATGACACGGTCTCCTCTATCCAAATATGAGCACTGGAACGCAAATACATTATCAGAATCAGATACACAAAAAAAAAAAACGTAAGTACAACCAACAATCACTCCATACTGAAACAATGAGATCAATACAGAAACAGACACAAACATGATTACATCTTTGCAATATGAAACAAACACTAAGTCACTCAACCTTGTACACGTTTAGGGTTTAGCCCTCTTGTCTTCCTAGTCTTCCCCACGAATAGATCCTTGGACTTGATCAGACCAGGGAGGCAACCAATAACTGTCGCAAACGGAAACTGAGCCAACCAATTATGGTCTTGTGAACTTACAGGGATATTAGTGATATCTCCAATCGCGAATACATTCTCTCTATCCTTAATCCGCAAGTGCTCATCGACCATGAGGCCATGACCCTTCCTTTACCATCCAAGCTATCTTTCAAAATGGTTCCACTGAGCCATTGAGAAGACAAAGGCTTCCCAACGCAGATGAAATGACAATCTGCGTGTATATATAGTTTCACCTCTTGAAGTCTTATATGTTTTGTTACCATCTGAAGCTGAGTTTAAATCCACTGATTGGTTTAGTATCACTTCCACTTTCTTGGACTTTAACCAGTCACGTGCTTTGTCAGCAGCTTTCTCTCCAATAAACTCAAGCAGTCTTGGTCCTTTGTGCACCAATGTGACTTTCTTCTCCGGAAAATCAATTCTGCTATTTCCGCAGCTAGCTCCACACTAGATGGTCCTCCACCCACAATAAGAACTGATTTAGAAGATTTGATCTTCTCATATTCTGTAACATGCCAAAGTCACAATTTTCATTAGTCTGAATCTTACAAACATTGTAACTGGATATGAGATTTTGGAGGTTATAAACATTTTTTTTCATTTAAAAAAAAAAAAAAATTGTCAGGTACCCATTTGGTTAAACCAAGTTTGGATCAGACAAGACTGTCTTCCGAGGAGAATTTTTATCTGACCGTGTCTAATCTATATGAGAAAAATAATGTCTCTAGTTCTAGTATCTTTCGCTAATTGGTCTGCTCAACCATTCTTGCAAAATGTTTTCATAATTTGGGATCCAAATCTATATAATAAATCTCCAAAAAAAATTGTATTTCAAGACCAAGTGATCATGATCATTATACATGCTTGGAATTGTGATAGCTTCTCTTGTCTGGTTTTGGGGACCAAGTCGTTGTGACCTGTAGCATTAGATAATCATATCCAATCACAGCTCCATATGCTGTTATTACATCAGTCTCCGTGATGTTGACCGCCCGGAGAAGTAATAAAACGACAGTTCTTGAAATAATTCTTGTGGTTGATAACTGTTCTCTCCGCAAAGGAAGGTTCCACCATGGATCTCAAGCTCGCCCATGTGATCTCAAAGTACTCTTTCCTGAATGATTTCAACATAACTATTAGTAATGGGCCTATTACCGAATACCTATGTGAGACACTAATAATAACTTGAGTTTAAATTTTGATTAAAAAACACATGAGCTTAAAATTATGATCTGAGATATTAAGTTTGTGTTTTCAAAACTTACGGATCGATGAGGGTGACGTCAACATCGAACTGAAGCAAATTCATGGTGAGGGAGATGGCGACTGGCCGCCGATCGCCACCACCCCCTTTCCTTGTTTAGACGCAGATTCTATTCATGCCATTTTAGTGATTTAGGCTCAATTTCTCTTCTTCTTGATTGTTATCTTTTTTTCTTGTTATTGAAATTGAATCCGAGCAAGGCCATTTAATAACATGTGCAAGTGGAGCGATCAAGCATGTACCAAACATAAAAATAAGAAAATACTAAGCAAAAAAATAAGAACAAATTAAGAAAAAATAAGGATTTTCTTAAACATATGAAAAACTTTAAAAGTTTTAGTATGTTGCTAGATTAAAGCTTATAATTTTAAAGTATACATCAAACTTAATTATTAATTTTTATTTTTTTCATTAATCTTTAAATATACCATTAATATAGATGACAAAAAATATAATTAATATTTTTTTGAACATAGTCTATAGATAATTTGAGACGTCCATGAATCCAAGAGTCATTATATATATATATATACAAAAAGAGTAAAATATTTTCAGAGAGGAAAAGACATTACGTGTTTAGTGACTTCAAATACCTGAAGAATATAGGTGATGCTTCTTTCTAGTTTCTATGATGGTTTTTGGTTTTTGATTTTGAAAAACTATTTTATTTTTCAATCAAGATTCTAAAAAAATGGTTTCTCTAAAATTTAGGAAAACTACTTTTTTGACAAAACTCTATCATTGCCAATCAAGATTTTAACAAATTGGCTTTCCTATAAAATAAGGAAACTAGTTTTTAGGTATTTAGTCAAATTTCTAATGAAAAAAAATCAAAATCCATGTTTTTGAGGTGTTTAGAAAATATGTACGACTACTTCACCTTTTTATCTTTATTGATATAATATATTGACACTAGTTACAGTCCTCGGTAAAGAACTCGCTAGGCGCTAGTCAGGCGTTCAGGTTGCGATTAGCGCCTAATTGATTAATCGGGGATTAATTTTTAAAATATTTAATTATAAATAGACAAATATGTAGTAATATATGTGAAAATTACACTCAAACACAGTATGATCCAGTGGTTCGTAAGGCACTTATACCTCTCAGAGTTTGTGGTTTCGATTCTCCAATAGATCATTAAATATTTCAGTTTTTATTAGGGGAACCTAAAAGAAAAAAAATAAAAAAATTTACATAATTTTGTCCCACATCGGCTAAATATGTTGGGAGGGACTTAGAGCATCTTATAAACAGATGGACGGCGTCTCCCACTTTCGGAGGTGGAAGTTTAGGAGGCCGATCGGTTATTCTATGCCACTTCCGAAACAGAAAAGGCCATGCGTTCCGAAAGCGAAAAGCCCACCCTCACCCCCCCCTCCTCTGTACATCCTCCGGGTTTTGAGGTTCCAATTACTAATCCCTTCCCCATCCCACCAGCACCCGATAACAGCAGGCAATGTCACCACCACACCAGCACCGATAACAGCAGGCAATGTCACCAATGTCACCACCACACCAGGCAATGGTTGCAAGTCAAGCTCCTTCAAAATTCTTATTTTGTTCGCCGCCTATATTATGTTGTTCTAGTTTCACGTTTCACGTTCTAGTCTAGTGTTCACTTAATTATTAAATGTAAGAACTGAAGTATTTAACCGAGGATCGTTTCTTTTTTTCTAAAATAGATGGACGATGTCTTGAATTTGTTGGCAGTCATATGGGCTTGATATAAAGCTCAAAATATGACAATATGTCCAGTTTTGTTACGCAGATTAAATCGGTTTCAAAGCGATTAATCGGTCTTTTTGACCAGCTATGCAGAGACCGATTAATTTCTCCGATTTGATCAAAATGGCGGCGGTTTGGTCACGCCGAACGCCTATTCGGGCGCCTATGCGGCTGGGCGTCCGCGTTTTAGAACCATGACAGTCTATACTTTTTCTTTACGTAGTTTTGTTATAATTATTTATAGATATTTTAAAATTTCTATTTTTAGTAAAATATATTTTTAGCAAACAAAAATTTAAAACAACAAGTTAATATATTTTTAAATAACAAAAATAATATTTTAATACTTTATAATGATAAGAATATAAAATTCACATAGTTTATTAATATATTTCATAGCTTTCAACAAATCATAATATTTATGTAAAAGTAAATAAATACAAATAAAAAAATAAAATAAAAAACAAATCTGAGAATCACTCATAATTCAAATCTATAATTTAACATTTCATCAAAAATATTCATTTCTCTAGAATATATTTTGACAAAATTATAATAATTCATGAAAAACAAGAATATATTTTAAAACTAAATAATAAATATAAAAAAAAAAATCTGAAACCCACTTAAACTATTTGCAGATTTTAACAATTGAAATATTTTGATTTATTTTAATGTATCTTTTAAATATTTTATTGATATGTTTGTTGTACAATTTTAAAATAAACCATAATTATTATTTATTTTTTTTAAAACTCAGAAGCTACAGATAAATGAAAATCAAAACCAAAAATCAAAAGCAAAAACTAAAACTAAAAACCCAAACTAAAATCTGAAAATCAAATACCAAAATCTAAAAATTTAAAACCAAAAGCTATTTTCAATGTTTGGGCCTTTGACTTTTGCTTATTGGGCCGAAACAAAGCTATTCAATCATGCGCGTTTCAGTTTCTATGACGAGGCTGGACATATTTTTAATTTATGTGGTATCACAAAAACTGATATGTATATCTAAACTAGGGTTTGACCCGCGCTTTTTAAGCGCGAAAATGTTTTATGAATAAAAATTTATATAATTGGTGTGCTTATTTAAAGTTTTTAAATATAAATCAGTAATCCAAAATTTGTCGTGATGATTGTTTTACATTAATTTTTTTTTTAACTTTTAGATTTGGTTTTAGATTTTGGTTTTTAGTTTTTAAGTTTTTATTTTTGATTTTCAGCTTTTGGTTATGGTTTTCAGTTTTTATATCGACTGAGTTTGAATTGATATTACCAACAAACAAATCGCACATAATCGAAAATCTAATTTAAAATTGAAAAGATTTCAATTTTTTTTTAAAAAAAATTGCAATATTTTATTTTGTAAATAAACAAAAACAAAAATATAACTCGCGTTTTCAGCAATTTATTTTGTTTTTTAGTTTTTAGATTTGATTTTTGGTTTTTCTTTACATTTAATTTAAAAAAAAACATAATCAGTAAATTATTTAAAAAATAAAACAAACGGTATATTATGATTTTCAAAATCTATTGGTTTCATATAATTAGTAGATTTCTATATTTGTTAAGTTCTGCTAAGATATAAATTTATTGGTTTCGGAATTTTTTTATGATTAAAAATTTATATAATTAGTTTTTGTCTTTATTTAAGTGTTTTAATTTAAAACCAGTAATCCGGAATATGTGGTGATGATTGTTTTACATTAATTTGTAATTTCTGTTTTTTCTAATTTTAGATTTGATTTTAGATTTTTGTTTTTGATTTTTAGTTTTTAAGTTTCTATTTTTGATTTTCAGCTTTTGGTTATGGTTTTTAGTTTTTATATCAGCTGAGTTTGTTTTAATTGATATTACCAACAAAAAAATCACACATAATCGAACATATAATTTAAAAATGAAAAGATGTCAATTTTTTTAAAAAAAAATAATTGCAATAGTTTTGTAAATAAACAAAAACAAAAATATAACCCACGTTTTCAGCTATTGGTTTTGGGTTTTAGTTTTTAGATTTGATTTTGGTTTTTCTTTATATTTAATTTTAAAAAAAAATAGTCAGTAAATTATTTAATAAAACAAACGGTATATTATGATTTTCAAAATATACTGGTTTCATATAATTAGCAGATTTCCATATTTGTTAAACTATTACGATATGAAATCTATTAGTTTCATATAATTAGTAAATTTTCATAGTTTATAATTTTGATGATATCTAAATATGCATATTAATTGTGTTAGTTTAATTTAATTAATACGGTTCAACCAACTATATGTCATATATTATTTGTAACACTTTAGAAATAATCCAAATTTAAATGATAATTTATATCGGTAGATAAAATAAAAACTTTGTTTTAATAGAACAAATGATGATATATATGATTCCAGCTATGTTCTTGTTTTGATATTCGAGGAAATGTCAGAACAACGATCTCTCTTTATCCACGCACGTTTTAACACAAAAAAATAAACAAGTACGAGATTGAATTTTAACTAGTCTCTATAATTAGTGAAAATAAACATCACGTTTATCACTTTTAACGTGGAACCTAAAACAACAATCTTTTCTCTCTAAACCAACAAAACGGATATGGAAACCAGTGCTAATCCCTCCGGATACCATACGCTCTCCGACACTCGTCGTCGTGAATGGTGGTGGTCACGTCCTATAGCGACTATGCCAGCACCTGGGGCTCGTAAAGCCACTTCCAAGGAATGTGCTGCTTACTGTTCACCCTGTTTAGGTGGCTTACTCACCGCCATCACCATATACTTGATCTGGTTTTTCACCGACAAAGCAGACCCACACGCCAAATTCGCCATCCAATCCATCGCCATAACTCCATCGACCACCACGTATCACGTTGACTTCCTCGTAAGAAACCCTACCTCGAGCTATTCTATCTATTACAACGACCGTGACGCTTCGGTGAGGTTCGGTAATGTAAACGTTGCGGTTTTAACATCACCCGGGAGGGTAGCTACAAAGATCACACGGCTTTCTCGTTGGTCTTCGTTGTTGGAGAGGTAATAAACGGAACCGACGCCGAGCTTCACATCAAACTTAGGGGGGGTGCATGAGCGTTACACAGATTATGATGAAGCTGGATATTTTGATATCATATGTCAGACCCGAAGCAAAGAAAACATTGAGAAGATTAATTGCTATTCCCGCTTTACACATTTGACGATGCTTAGCTTGTAGTTCTTTATTTCATGTTTTTTCTAGTTAGTCTATGAAGTTTTATTTTTCGTTTTCGCTACATTAAGATATATTCAAGAATATGCATGAATATCCCATCTCCATAATCGCTCAATATAATGCTTGATTTAAAGTAATGAAAAATTAAAAGAGAGTTTAACTCTTCAACAAAATATATATAAGGCAATACTGTTGGTGTAAAGTTTTTTTTTTTTTTTGAAACACACATAATCATTAATTAGAAAGGGTTAGTTTGGAGCATTAAAAGCATCTACAACCACCAAAGGTTCAACAAGGACCAAAGCTTCCTTTGCAAGAGCATCGGCATCCTTGTTTGTCTCTCTAGAAATCCAACCAAAAGAGATACAATCGAAATTAGCAACAAAAGCTAAAATATCAGACACAACACTATGCAACTCTGCAATCACCAAGGTCGAGTTTAAGCATTTAATCAGCTGAGCAGAGTCCGACTCCACTCTAACCGCACGCAGCTCTAGCCGCCGGCAGGAGAGAATAGCTTCGCGCACCGCGATACTCTCCGCCATTAAGGCCGAACCAACAAACTCCACTCGCTTTTGGAAGGAGTTTTCAAATGGATGGGTAGTAGTTAACCATCCCAAGCCCGCTACACAGCTAGTGGAGCACCACGCGGAGTCTGATCTCACCACAACAGTTCCACTCAGAATCACCCGTTGCTTCTTGTCTCATTCTACTCGGGCCCTTATCCGGTTCCAATTTAGCTGCAGTACACCATTCTCTAGCCAACTTAATGGCTGCAGTTAGCGTATCTTCAGGAGAAGCAGAGTATCCCTCAAAGACAAACTTGTTTCTTGCCTTCCATAGTGGCCACAAGAGCCAGGGGAATAAAGATCCAGCGAAGATTCCCGATGGAGGTAAGCAAGTTTGGTTCACAAGAGAGCTCCAAACCGAAGGCAAATCTATTATTCCTCTAGTCAAGCTCAACAGCAAAGGGAGCAAGTCTCCATACCTTTTGGGCATACTGACATTGAAAAAGAAGATGTAGAATAGATTCGCTCTCACCACAGCGCTTACACAGAGGGTCAACATCAATATGTCTCTCCACTAGCCGCTCTCCCACAGGAAGTGCTCGCTTGAGTGTCTTCCAAGCAAAATGTTTCACTTTGGGAGCAACGTCAAGGTTCCATACATTCTTCTTCCAGTTGAAATTTGCCTCAGCAAGGGCTTTACCCTCAAACTCCTCCAGAGCAGAGAAGTAACCAGACTTAGTAGTATATTCCCTTGACTTCGTTCCCAACCAAATAAGTTTGTCTGGAGCCCCGGTAACGCTAGGTTTTAAGCTCATGATTTTCGCCTCGTAAGCAAGGAACATGAATTGAATCAGTTCACTGTTCCATCGTCCTGTGTTTCCCAGGATCAGGTCTGCCACTGTTAGCTCCGCCGCTAGCTCATTAGGAGGCCCCATAGGGCATTCTTGTGCAGTTAAACTTAACCAGGGGCTGCGCCAGATATTGATAGAGCATCCGTTACCAAGCGCCCATCATAAGTTTTTTTAGAAGCAGATCCCTGCCAATCAGAACTCCTCTCCAACCATGTGACATGACTGACGACTGCTCAGCCGATAATAAGCACCCATTAGCGAAGTACTTCCCTTTCAAGATCTTCCCAAGCAGGCAATTGTGGTTATCTATAAGCCTCCAGCCAATCTTTGCTAATAAAGCATCATTAAACTTCTCGAAATCTCTCATACCTAGTCCACCCACCGACTTTGGTTTAGCCATTCTGTCCCAAGATATCCATGCCATTTTCTTAACCCATTCGGCATTATCCCACCAATATCTGGTGATGACAGATTGGATGCGCTTGCAAAGAGAGCTCGGAAGCTTGAAACAAGTCATATAGTACGAGGGAATAGACGATAAGACGCTCTGGAGCATAACAAGTTTCCCCGCCGACGAGAGAAATCTAGTTGTCCAGCCCCGGGCTTTCTGTTGGATGGGATCCACGATGGCTGAGAAAAGATCACGTTTACGCAGTCCGAATTGTTCAGGTAGTCCGAGGTACTTTCCAACTTTCCCATCCTTTTGAATCTGAAGCTTGTTTTTTATCGACTCCTTGAGTGCTAATGGCGCTTTGTGAGAGAAAGTGATAGCAGATTTCTCTTTGTTGATCGTTTGACCAGAGGCATCTTCGTCTTTTTGGAGAATGGACAGCAGAGCGTCGCAGTTTCCAGATGTGGCCGTGAGAAAGAACATTGTATTGTCTGCAAAGAGAAGGTGATTGATCCGGGGACAGCCTCGCGCGACTTGAATCCCTTGAATATCTCCTGCCTCTTGAGCTCTGTTACATAATCCCGAGAGGACTTCACTACACATGATGAATATGTAGGGAGAGAGGGGGTCGCCTTGACGAATCCCTCTGCTCGGAAATACCTTCCCTCTAGGCAAGCCGTTAATGAGGAAGGAGTATGTAACAGATGAAATACATTGTATTATCATGCTAATAAGCCTGCGGTGGAATCCCAACCGAGCTAACACCAGCGCAATAAAATCCCATTCAAGCCGGACGTACGCCTTGCTCATATCAGTCTTAACCGCCATAGCACATTGCTGCTCCGCTTGTGAGGTCTTTAGATAGTGAAGGACCTCGTTAGTGATGAGGATGTTGTCTCCAATCGCCCGACCCGGAACAAAAGCATACTAGTTTTCCGAGATCAGTTTATCCATTAGCGGGTGGAGTCTTTTCGTCAAGATTTTTGAGTAAATCTTGTAGTACACATTGCACAGCGCAATGGGACGGTAATCTGAAACCTTCTGCGGGTTTTGATCTTTGGGATAAGCCTGATATTTGTATCATTTATACCTTCCGGCAGAGACGCTCCATCAAAGAAAGCATGTACTTCCTTGACAATATCAGGTCCTATCTTGTCCCAATGGGTGTGGAAGAAGGCAGCAGAAAATCCATCTGGTCCGGGAGCTTTGTCCGCCTTGATAGAAAAAGCCGCTTCCCTCACCTCCGAAGCCGACGGGATGCAAGTGAGAAGAAGATTATCATCCACAGTAATGATTGGCAGAAGCACTTGTCTCACCGTATCCGCTCTCTCACCCGGAGCAGTGGTGAAGAGTGTCTCAAAATAATCTCCAATGATTTGCACAATTTCCTCCTCTTTATAGACCATTCTCCCATCCGAACTCTCAAGAACAGAGAAGGCATTGACTCTTCTTCTAGCTTTTGCTGTGGCGTGGAAAAATCCGGTGTTCCGGTCTCCAAGCTTCAACCACATTAGGCGGCTGCGTTGTTTCCAATATTCCTCTTCCGCTTGGTAGGATGCGCTGAGCTGTGACGATATTTCTTGGATCAGGCCAGTATGCTCAACGGGGCTAGATAGGGCAGAGTTCAGTTCAGCCTTTTTCTGCTCAATAATCTTCATACTGTTCAGTTGTTGGGTACGGTTCCAAGCTGAGATGGTGCTTCTCGTCCCAGCTAGCTTTTCACTGACGGACATGTGTATTTGTGCTCGCCATGAGTCTTCAATCACTTTTTTCGCATCATTATTTTTGCAGAGTCGCCTGTCATAATGGAAAACTCCTCGCCGGCGTCGACCGCCCTTATCAAAGAAGGAGATGAGGGGGTTTGTGATCGGACCCTTCAAACCCCATATAGTGAGTGACATCTCGCTGATGGAAAATTTTCCGCCCACCGGGTATTTGCAGCAGCTCTGTTAAGTCTGCAACGAACCACATGGTTCCCTCGGTTACCTCTCCACGACAGTGGATCGCCTGAGTGTTGAAGGTCAAACAAATCTCCCTCAGAGAAGAAGGATCTAATGTCCGCGAAATAAACTTCCGGCCGATCAATTCCCTTCTTTTTTTCATCACCGCAAAGTATATCATTTAAGTCTCCAGTGATGAACCAAGAATCATCCCGAGCTAGAGCTAGGGTAAGAAGTTGGTTCCATAGTTCCTTTCGTAGCTTCTTATCCGTTTTACCATACACAAAAGAGGAGAAAAATCTCTTTCCTTCAAATTCGATAACAGTGTCAATTACATTAGTGATGAACTTAAAATCTGAAGATTAAGGTCAGCTTTCCAAAATAGGCCTAGTCCACCTGCCCCATGGCCAGAAGGTGGAACCAAATGATGACAATCATAACGGAGGTGATCCAGCTTCTTGAGAACAAACTCATTGGGGTTTTTAGATTCAATGATGAAGATAATATTGGGATCAAACTTTTTCGATATCTCTCCCAATCTTCGGACTGTCCGGGGATTCCCCATACTATGACAGTTCCATCTTGCTACGGCTAAGGAACGGGGTTGGACTGGATCCGAAATTCCATCCTACACCTACTCGCCGGTGGGATCATAGTACTGAGTGGGAGGTTGTCTGAGTTGGATTCTTCTTCTCCTCGCTGGCCTCCGGATCGAGTTACTTTGTTGTTGTTCCGCTTTGTTTTGGGGTTCTTCCCATCCTTACTTGATTCCACCGAAACAGTTCTCCTACTAGGAGGAGGTTTATTCGAGGAAACCTTTATTCTTCGTAAGCCCGCACCTCCCAGCTTAAGAGGGCTAGCATTGACAGTCTTAGGGCCCGGAGGTCGTCATGGTTCCCCCCCCCCCCCCCCCCCCCCCCCCCCCCCCCCCCCGTCAGAGTCACATTGTCTCTGGCCGAGGCTTCTTCAATCAAAGGCCCAAGTCTTTCCATAACAGGTACTCTCGAGGAGGAAGCAAGGGTTTTGTCCTGAGAATCGCCCAATCTGTTAGCAATTGGTGTACGAGCTTTTGCACCCGAGTTAGGAGGAGGGGGTGGAGGAGTTCCGAGTTCCTTGTGAGTGAAGGAATCCCTAACGACTAACGCTGCTGGCTCGTATAGATCACCTTGAGCTTCTGCTTAGCGTAGTCTCTCTCTCCGAGCTGCGCTTTCAGAGGGATCTGCACAGCTAGTGTATTGCAAGATAGCCCCCCGAATTTCTGTCAGGGAAGCCCCTGTAGGCTTAGGTGGTTGAATCCTATCTTCTCTCTCAATGGAATCCCTTCTTAAATTAGAGTTATGACGATCACTATGAGGACTCACTCGAGGAGCCCCTCTATTGCCAAGGTTAAGGTGGGGCGAATTAGCTGAATGGGACACGCCACTGAGGTGATCATGTACTCTACGAGGGGGAGATGGACAGCGATGATAGCTGGAGCGATCATCTCTTCTGCGGTAGAAGGAACTGTCTGCTCTATGGCTTGGGTTTCTATCGCGCCAGGTGGACCCCTTGGCATGAATCTCTCGGCGAGAGTAATTACTATGGTCATCTCCATTGGGAGGAGTATCTCTTGATCGAGGAATCTGAGCATTCCGTGCATACGGTTGGAAGCGGTTGTTTCGATGAGAAGATGTTCTATGTGGCCCAGCCGTGAAACTACGCTCCGGTTGGTGATAGTCCTCCTTCTTAGTCCCCTCATTTAGGCTCTGGTGGTCATCCGTGCGAGCTGCTAGCTGAGCTTTCTTTTGATGTTTTTCTTCCAGGCAGTCTCTGATAGCATGGTCAAGCCGACCGCACTTCAGACAGTGTTTATCAAGCTTCTCATATTCCAAGATTGCAGTAACTTCATCCCCATTCGGGTACTCAATAATAGAGGATTTAATGATTGGGAGTCTGCCATTAACATGAACTTTCATGCGCATAGACTGTTGCGTTATCTCCGTCTTTTCGAAGGTTCCAATATCCTTCCCTATACTGCAAGCAATTTCATCAGACCAAAGGTGAATTGGAACCCCTTGGATTTGACCCAAAAAGGAATCATCGATGGGAAGCTAGGAGAGATAGTAGGCTCCCATCTTTGGAGAATCACCATCCAACGAGTATAGTGGTATGGGCGCTTCTCAAATTGAAACTGAAAAATACTCTGTCCTAGGTCAGACCCCACAGGAGGTATATCAGCCTTCCAGTGGTCAGTGAAAAAAGGTATTAAAGATCAGACCTTCTGAACCGAAGGATTAGGTACTCGTCCAATAAGAGTAAGAGAGTGTTTTTGCAGGTTTGTTGGAGGTGGAGGTTTGGAAACCCGAACTCTTCCCGCCCTACGAGCTGGTTGGTGAACCAATTCCACATTTTTGCCTTTCTCAGCCGAAGAAAGTCGGCGGTGCATACTTTAGGGATCTTTACTCAAAGATATTCAGTCGAGGTTCTCTATAATCACAGGGGGAAATGGGTCTCGGTGAAACTAGGTAAGAACCAGCATACAAAGCTTCGTTGCATTAAGTAGCATCTGGGATGAGCAGCAGAGGGTGTAGCAAGCTTCATGAGAAACTCCTGTCATGGAGTCCGGCGAGGAGAGGCAGCGGAGGCGATCCCTCCGACAAGAGTCGGGGGAAGAACCCGGGGGGTCGAGGCCAAAGAACAGCAAAATCTGTTGGGTTATGTTCGAAGAGAAATCCAGATTGTAGTAGATCTAAACCATTTCGGGAAAAAGTACAGCGGTTAATAGAGGGAAAGCAGTAAAACCAAACGGTTAAAAACCTTCCTAGGCAAAAGCGTCTGGGAGAGTTTGTGGGGAGTCACTATACGCGTTTTTCGGTGTAATGGCTTTAAAATATTGTTTTTCA
>JABAYD010024134.1:0-15578 GCA_014822095.1 Diplotaxis tenuifolia | reverse complement strand
TTCTTAGATGATCGTGCAATCGGAGATTGTTTTGTCCGTTTTTCCGAGACGACGATTTCTAAGTTTCCAATGATTTCCTTTGTTCGGAAAGTCTTTGAGTTTTATAAAATGAATTCTCGCGAATTCTATAAAACGTAGCTTTGTTTTGCGGAGGCTTTTGGCCGTTGATTCCGTCGTACCGTTTTTGACCCCAACACTCCAGCTGGTTGAAGGAGACCCGCAGATCGTCCACTTTACCTTCAACCCGACGTAGTTCAGCTTTGATCATGTCTTGACACCCTATGGAACAGTTGTGGGGATTAGCGGTTGCAGTGGGTTGCCTTATGGTTTGCCTATTTCTTTTTTTTTGGCATGAACAGCAGCATCCGCTTCGGCGCGCATACGATCAACATCTGCCTTTGAAGCTCCCTCAGTAAACATTTCATTTCTGAAATGTGTGCCATCTCTGATTAGTATGGCCATCCTATTAACTCTTTCGTCCTCTTCATCTTGATCAAAGCACAAATCAGATTTGTTGACTTCCAAGCCTAAGTCATCGAGTATGATAGGGGTGACGGTTACATGCACAATACATAGCATGTATTAGCCAGCTAACCTCACATGTGGCATGTCCAACTTTAGTGTTGGCCAGTTCCATATGCATATGTGTAAAATATAGGTATGAGCGCAAAATAGCATCACTATCACTTTAATGTATTAGCCAGCTAACTAACACTATATACAACATATTGGACGACTAATAGTATCACTATCATTATACACAACATATTGGACGACTAATTTGGTTGTGTTGTGTATTCTAAACAGTTTTAGCCGTAAGCTATCTTACGGACTAGTGAGTATATGAACATTTCTACAAACTGTGTCGAAGCTACTTACATTTTTGGCAGTGTCCAAAGTTCTCGCATGTCCTGGATTTGTACCATTCCTAGGGGGATGCAGCAAAGTCATCGTCCTCTTGCCCAGGGATCTCAGTAGAGTCGTTGCGGACCACTTCAGTAAGAGCTGGAACGGCTTTAACCATCGCCATTTGGAGAGCTTGCACATAGCCAGGTAGTCGATAGTGCTTTGTGACAATGATATCTCGTCCCTTTCTTATATATAAGCATCTCAAATGAAAGACGGCCCCATGGGTACGAGAAGAACTCATCAAGAGTCTTGATCCGTTCAGCGTGTTCTACGGAAATTTTTGGATTATGAATGGTTGGGAGGATGACTGTTGGAAGCATTTCATGTAGAGCGTACTTTATCCTGGTATCTGATGATGCGACGGTCTTTCGTTTCAGCATGAGAATAACAGATGATATGGAAACTTCCTTAAGTTTCCTAAACAGAGAATTATAGTTCTGTTGCTCAGACAGAAGGTTGTTGACGCCTTCTGTCTGTGGACTAGGGTATTTGCAGCACGGAAGACCGGTTACTATAACAAACTCTTTGAGCGAAAATATAATCGGATTTTCAGGAAATAGAAACCAAGCCTCGTACTTTTTGTGAACCTTCAGCTGACGCGAGAGCATATACCTACCCAACCTGCCTGAATATGGAGCCTGGTTTGCGAGTTCGAGGAACTTTCCAAATGACGAAGACTTAATGACTTCAATTTCATCTGACTCGGGCGTGTCTAGTATGAGTTTTAATCCTCCGGGCTTGTGGTATGAAGTCACTCTAGTCCCAACTGGTTCTTCACCGGCTAAGAACATGCGACGGGGTAAATCACCGGAGTCCCTCGTTGCAAGAAACATGGTGAGTTCATCTGAGTATACTGAAGACATTAAGACAACCGAATCGATCAAGTATTATGTAACTATAACACTGTTACCTTATCGGTGGTGAAATCCTACTAATTAGGGTTGTATCAGAGTGGTTTCGTCGGAGATACAGTGAATCGGAGTGATATTATGTCGGAGTGGTTTCGTCGGAGTGGTGTCGTCGGAGATACAGTGAGACGGAGATACAGTGAAATGAGAGGATCGATAATGATATTTTGAAGATTGTTAAGGAGGATGAAGTGTTTCACGGAGTGACCGAGGGGATTTCGATAACCGTGTTTTGAGTTTTCAAGAAAGTGGAGTTGTCGATAATTGTGTTTGTTCTATAATCTAACTTAAGCGCGTGAAGAGATGCGGCTGTCTGGGTTTCTATGTGATAATGGATAAGTAACTAAAACTTAAGGGCAGTGTTGCCATTAAAAAAGAACACGTCATCGTTTAGTATCGAAATCCTTACTTTCAAATTAAGCACTTATTCGTGTATATACACTGCAATTTCTCTTTTTTTTAAAAATAAAGCAACGACAGCATTTATTACATTCTGTAAAATTACATAACCAAAAAAACGCTATAAAACTAATATTTTAACATAACATACAAAAAAACGTTATATAAAGTGACCGAGAAAAGATTGCGGGGCAGACACAGCGTTCGCCATCACGATGTGTTTCTATGCAATAGTGTTTTTCGTACGCTATATATGTGGCATTTTCTCGTAGTAGTATTTTCCGCATTTATTTAGTCACTTGTCGTTAGCTCTCGCAAAAAATCTGGAATCTCAGAGAATGTTAGGGTTTCCTGACTTTCCTTAATTTATGGAAATTGATGGTGTAAATTTTGATTCCAAAACATATAAATAATTATTTTCATGAAAACTACTAATAATATACAGCACGCCAATTTGAATTCAAACAGTGACAACAACAATTAGCATAAAATAGATTATATTTGTCACTTTTCATATAAATCTAAAATTTCAGTGCTAACATATATTATTGTAAGTACACCAAATAAATTATTTTGTAAGTTTGATGGTTAACTGTTTTTCTGCATCATGTTAATGTGGGGCAACCAATGAAGACAACATAAAAACAATCATGGAGAGATTCATCATGAAAGAGGTAAATACGAAAAACCTAACTGAACTTGCATACCTAAACTTGTCTTGAATTTTTTTTATTGGTCGGCCGCCGGTAGCCGGTAAATCCATAAACATGGATCTGCAAACAATGAATGGTGGAGTGATTTTAAAACACAAATGAAATGGGTTCGAAACAGAGGATACGGCCGATTATGCTCGTCAATCAAACCAGATTTACTTGGGATTTGTTAAGAGATTACTCCACCTTGCAAAGTTCGTCGATTCTCCGTAAACCTAACTTTGATTATCAAATTTCTGTCGGTAATACGAACCAGAGACGAAACTTTAAGATTTTACCTTTCGTCAACTCTGCCTCACAATCAATTTCAGCTAATCGATCTCTCCAAATAATCTCTCTAAGTAGCTATTCGTTGAGGCATAGAAGTGAAAAGGGGCAAATGATAAGAAAATATAGTTCTACCAGGCTATTTTTGAAAATTTGGATAATATTATATAACAAATCATACCCATTATCTTGTTATGTGCATTCAATTAATATTTTCTGACTTATGTATATGGTCCCTAATTATCTTTTATATTTATATTACTAATCTTATTTATATTTGTTTATATTTCTGGAAATGGAAAATCAACTGCCACACGGTCAGAGCATCTCCAATATATAGTTTTATATTTTCTTTTTAAACAAAGATATTTATTATAGATGAGGATATGCTCCAATGTATGCTTCTATAATATAGTTTTTCTATTTTAGAGGAAAATATAGACGAATGTTGCTTTTTGCCTCTATATTGAGAGGTGAAAATAACATATCTCTATATTTTCTCCTATAAATAGAGGAACTCTATTAGACCATCTCCAACCATCCTTATTTTTATCTCTATATTTTTCTCTAAAATAGAGAATTTTTATTATAAAGGTGGATTTGCTTCAATGTATGTATGTATAATAGAGTTCATATATTTATAGAGAAAATATAGAGATATGTCATTTTCACCTCTAAATATAAAGGCAAAAAACAACATTCTTCTATATTTTCCTCTAAAATAGAGAAATTCTATTATAAAGACATATATTGGAGCAAATCCACCTATATAATAGAAATTTCTATTTTAAAGGAAAATATAGAACTATACATTAGAGATGTTCTAGAGACATAGATTGGAGCAAATTCATCTTTATAATAGAGATTTTTTATTTTAGAGAAAAATATAGATATATAAGGATGGATTGGAGATGGTCTTAGACCCCATTTCCTCGTGTGCACTCATTTTTGTTGTCCAGTCTTTTTTTTGCACTTTTTTTGTCCAGTCTCTTGCTTGATATCATGGGGATTAGAGAATCGACATCGGCCGATTACGTCCAAAACATATAGTTGTACACTTGATTTTCTCTCTCTATATTTTTTTTTTTTTGAGAAATCTCTCATTTTTTTCTTCTCTAAAAATTTGAATAATGGATACTCTTTTGTATTTTGGATTACATAATTGTTTTGGAATTGGGTGTAGAAGATCAGAATCTTCCAAACTAGATTTATCTATGGATTATAATTTTACAGTCAAAGTTGTCTTTAAAACGATCCCCTTAAATTTTACAACAAAAAGAAAAAGTGTATCCAATATGAAAATTAAAATGACTTATATTAATATAAAAATATTTAGTTATTAAATATAAATTTCAAAGGTGTATAGAGAACAATTAACTTTATTATATTATTTATTTTAATTAAAATATGTCATTACAAAAAAAAAGTAAATAGTAATTTTTATAATTCTTTTGATAATTTTGGGTGTCTAGGTTGTTGGAGTAAGCTCGAAGTTAATGAAACAAGACTAGTGACGTGGGAAGCAAGCTAAAGATAATCCTTATCCATTTGAGTTTAAGATAAAGATAAACTATGACTTTTAGGAGTTATCTATAGGCATATTAGTCGTTATCTAATAAGATTAGGATCTATATTTTTAGCTAGCCAAATATATATATACATCCATCGAGTTATGATGAAGATGTATGAGTTTGAGGTTATTAAGGTTTTGAGTCAGTTTTACCTTAAGAGCAATATATAAGAAAGTTATTATTATCGTTCTTTCTCATACAACAAACGCAATCGGTTATTAGTTTCAACACGTGGTATCAGAGCTACAAAGTTGAAAACTATGTCAGAGCTTACGATTGCTACGGTGAAGGAGAAAGATACGGGATCAACTTCAATCAAGTGTCCTTTATTGAACAACACGAACTATACGGTGTGGGCAATCAAGATGAAAATCTTGTTAAAGGTACATGATGTTTGGGATCTCATTGAGAACGAAGGAGGAGATGTTAAGAAGGACAACATGGCCATGGCACTCTTGATCCAATCTATTCCTGAAACTCTGGTCTTATAGATCGGAGGACTAGATTCAGCTAAGAAGATGTGGGATGCAATCAAGACCAAACACGTAGGAGCTGAAAGAGTCAAGGAAGCTCGCTTACAAACAATTATGTCGGATTTCGATCGACTCAACATGAAGGATAATGAAACTATTGACGAGTTTTCAGGAAGGCTTTCAGAAATTGCTTCAAAGTCTTCCACTCTTGGAGAAGAAATAGAAGAAACAAAGCTTGACAAGAAGTTTCTTAAGAGTCTACCTCGAAAGAAATACATAGGTATTGTGGCTGCATTGGAACAAGTGTTAGATCTCAAGACTACTAGCTTCGAGGACATCATTGGACATCTTAAGGCTTATGAAGAACGTGTTAGTGAAGAAGAAGAAGAAGGGACGCCTTAAGAGCAAAACAAGTTGATGTATGCCAACTCTGAGTAAAATATGAATCGAGGATATAATGGCGAAAACAGAGGCCGTGGTCGTGGAGGTAAATTCTCTAATAGATGTAGAGGACGTGTTCGCTACAGCTATGGGAGAGAAGAAAGAGATGCATCTAATATCACTTGTTATCGGTGTGACAAACTAGAACACTACGCCAGTGATTGTGCTGACCGTTTATTGAAGTTACAAGAAACCTTAGAAGCTAAAAAGGAGGACACACACGAGGCAGATGAACTAATGCTACATGAGGTTCTATGTCTTAATGAAGAAAAGGTCAAAGCTGTTGAGACAAGTCATGACAACAACAATGTGTGGTATCTCGTGGATCAGCCATCAAAAGGAGAGGACACGCACGAGACAGATAAGCTGATGATGCGAGGTTGTGATGCTCAATGAGGAGAAGGTCAAACTCAACACCTTTGAGACAAATCATAGCAATATGTGGTATCTCGACAATGGTACGAGCAACCAAATGACTGGAGAACGCTCTTAATTCACCACACTGGACGAAAACATCACAGGGAAAGTAAAGTTTGGTGATGACTCGCGCATTAATATAAAAGGAAAAGGAACTATTAACTTTCTCCTTGAAGATGGAGCAAAGAAGAGTATGTCTAATGTGTACTATATACTGGCACTCAAAAGTAATATTATAAGTCTAGGCCAGGCCACAGAGTCTGGATGTGAAGTGAGGATGAAGAAAGACACTTTGTTCCTATACGACCGTGATGAAAAGCTTGATCAAGACTGGTAGAGGAAAAAATCGCTTGTATAAGGTGGTGCTAGAGGCAGAGAATGTGAAGTTTCTACAAGTGATAACATCCAACGAATCCAATAAGTGGCATGCGCGATTGGGACATATTAAGTTTGATAATATAAAGTTGATGGTGGATAAGGAGCTCGTCACGGGAATACCAAAGTTCTCAGTCACAAAGAACACATGTGTCTCATGCTTACTTGGAAAACATGCAAGACAATCTTTTCCTCAAGCAACCAAGTACAGAGCATCTCAGAGACTTGAGCTGCTACATGGAGATCGTCCAATCAATCCTCAAACGATTGGTAGAAACAGGTATGTGTTTGTGATAATTGATGATCACTCGAGGTACATGTGGACAATGTTACTAAAAGAAAAGAGTGAGGCTTTTGGGAGATTTAAGAAGTTCAAGGCATCAATAGAGCAAGAAACAAGTGTCAAGATCAAGACTCTCAGGACTGACAGAGGAGGAGAGTTCACATCTCTGGAGTTCAATGTTTTTTTAGGAAGAGAATGGGATTCAAAGGCATTTAACGGCACCGTACTCACCTCAACAGAACGATGTAGCTGAGAGACGCAACAGAACAATACTAGAGATGACAAGGAGCACTTTGAAACACATGAGTGTTCCTAACTACATGTGGGGAGAAGCCGTTAGACATGTCACTTATCTCATCAATCGGTCTGAAACAAGAACCCTTTCTCTGATTACTCCTTATGAAATTTTTAAAGGAGGTAAGCCGAACGTTGCTCATCTGAAGGTATTTGGATGCATTGGGTGCGCTAGAACCGAAACTCCTCACAGAAAGAAACTAGACGATAGGTCTCGAGCTCTAGTGCACTTGGGAATAGAACCCGGTACCAAGGCATATCGTCTTTATGACCCATCAAGCAGGAAGATCATTGTGAGTCGAGATGTAGTATTTATGGAGGAAGAAGGTTGGAACTGGAGTAATTCTACTGAGAAGAATGATGCAGGCTTACTTAGCATCATTCTCGGTGAGTATGGTAATAGAGGTCTCAGAGAAGTTGAACTTGACAAAGAAGTTAATGATGATGATACCGGTGCCGTGACAACGGAACAAGTCAGCAGAAAAGCAAGTAGCGTCGTTGAGAATGATGTATTGGAGATCTCTAGTGATGAGGAAGATTTGCAGGAACAACCAGTACTGAGGAGATCCACAGGGACTAAGGTAACTCCCAATTACTTGTCGGATTACATTTTAATGGCTAAAGAAGAATGTGAATGGCTCTTGATGTCACTTGATGAGGAACCATGGGATTTCTCAGAAGCTAAAGGTATGACAGTATGGGTAAAGGCTTGTGAAGACGAGATAGCCTCTATTGAGAAGAATCACACCTGGAGTCTAGTTAATCTGCCTATAGGAGCAAAAGCCATTGGATTAAAATGGGTATTTAAGATTAAATGCAGCCCTGATGGTAGTGTGAACTAGTACAAGGCGAGGCTAGTGACAAAAGGGTATGTGCAAAGGCATGGTATAGATTATGACGAAGTGTTTGCACCAGTCGCAAGATTAGAAACCATACGTCTCATCATTGCACTGGCCGCATCACATGGCTAGGAAGTGCATCACCTTGACGTTAATACCATGTTCCTCCATGGAGATCTTAAGGAGGAGGTTTACGTTAAACAACCTGAGGGCTCTGAGATCAAAGGAAGTGAAGAGAAGGTGTATAAGCTCTCCAAGGCTCTCTACGGTCTTAAGCAAGCACCGAGGGCCTGGAACTACAAGTTGAATAAGATATTGCAGGAGCTAAACTTCACACGCTGCTCAAAGGAGTCCTCTGTGTATCAGAGAAAAAAGAGTGAAGACATTCTGGTGGTTGTTGTTATGTTGATGACTTGTTTATTTGTGGCTTTAATCTGTCTATGGTCCGTGAGTTCAAGCTTGAGATGGCTGCAAAGTTTGAAATGAGTGACTTGCGAAAGCTTACGTACTATTTGGGAATTGAAGTGTTGCAGCATCATGAGGGCATCACATTGAAACAGGAGAGGTACACATTGAAGATATTAGATGATACAGGCATGGGCAACTGCAATTCTACTCAGGTTCCAATGGACTTGAACGTTAAGTTGTCAAAAGCTGAAGAAGAGAAAGGGGTTGATGAGAAGAAGTACAGGAGGAGTATTGGTTGTCTGCGATATTTACTACACACACGCCCTGATCTTTCATATAGCGTTAGAGTTCTTAGCAGGTACATGCTGAGTCCTAAAGAATCTCACGATACAGCATTGAAGCAAGTGTTGAGGTATTTACGTGGAACTACCTCCTATGGACTAAACTACAAGCGTGGAAACAAGATAAAGCTGCTTGGGTATAGTGATAGTTCTCTCAATGTGGATGTAGATGATGGAAGGAGCATAACTGGACACATTTTCTATGTGAATGAGGGTCCCATCGCGTGGTGCTCTCGGAAGCAAGATAGTTTGGCCTTATCCTCCTGTGAAGCTGAGTTCATGGCGGCTACTGAAGCAGCTAAGCACGTGATCTGGCTTCAAGAATTGTTGAGTGAGATCACTGGTGGAGAATGTGAAAGAGTGACTATAAAGGTGGATAACAAATCTGCATTCTCGCTTACTAAGAATCATGTGTTTTATGGAAGATCTAAACATATACACCGGAGGTACCACTTTATAAGGGAGAGTGTAGAGAAAGGACAGATCGAGGTTGAGCATGTAGCCGAAAGACTGGAGAAAGCTGATATCTTGACAAAAGGACTCGGGAGACTCAAGTTCCAAGCAATGTGAGAGCTTATTGGAATGGTGGATGCAGCACAAATCAACTTCAAGCTTAAGGGAGACATTGTTGGAGTAAGCTCGAAGTTAATGAAACAAGACTAGTGACGTGGGAAGTAAGCTAAAGATAATCTTTATCTATTTGAGTTTAAGATAAAGATAAACTATGACTTTTAGGAGTTATCTATAGGCATATTAGTCGTTATCTAATAAGATTAGGATCTATATTTTAGCTAGCCAAATATATATATACATCCATCGAGTTATGATGAAGATGTATGAGTTTGAGGTTATTAAGATTTTGAGTCAGTTTTACCTTAAAAGCAATATATAAGAAAGTTATTCTTATCGATCTTGCTCATACAACAAACGCAATCAGTTATTAGTTTAAACATAGGTGGAGTTCCAAATGATGTCAAAGAGGATTATTACTGACGAATGGCCTAATCCCCAGTTTTCTAGAAAATTTAGTTAAAATCATAGTCAATTTCTTAATATACCAAAATCATTTAAAACCTTCATTTTTTTTTCCAATTCACTCATTCAATTTGTACCCTTAAAGATATTTATACTAGTTATCCATGATGCACCGCACATACTATTGTTATCATTATTAATTTTCAAACCAAAATTTTGCATTAAAATAAATGGAAGACTTCATGTTAAAGCCCACTTGACTATAATGTTCATAAATCTTGTAATAGTAAAGCCAAATTGACATTGACCAGCTATTTATGTTTTGTTTTTTTTTCCTTCTCTCTTTGAAGTCGTCGTCTCTTCATGCCCAGTTATTATTTATTGGTGCATGTATTAGCTCCTCACCAACCAATCCCGTTCTGACTTTCTCAATTTTATTCTTCACTAAAGGCTTCTTTCTTTAATAGTTTTAGTTTTCAGAAAATTAAGGAAAACTTATTAATGAGATGATAGTAAAATTCCATCAAATCTAAATATTGTTACAAAAGTAATTATATTCTCTTAATTAAATACGGTTATTTGGTTATGAAGAAAAGAAAGGAAAGAAACACTCTGTTTTGTTTTCATTATCCTTAAACTTCATTTAGATGAGTTGCACCTTAATTAATAACAAAAAGAAGGAAAACAATCTTGAACAATGAGCTTAATCAATAAAATAAATATCCACATAGTTCAAAGCGAAATTTAAACATGAGCAAAAACTTTCTCCATATGTGATTATCAACATAAAATACTCTTTTATAAGTCAACGAATTAACGTTAAAAAATCGCAATTGGTTACCTCTACCAAAAAGTTTGACTTTGAGTTCTCAATAATAGTAACCAGTACCAAGTATCAACGCGGTTCAGACAAGAAAACAATTCCCACTTTCATTTCATTTTTTTTTTTTTTTTGCTAAAATTTGGTGCATTCATTTCATTAGTTGCACCCCATATATGTTCATTTGATTCCTTATAATCTGCAAATCAAAAGAAGAAAGTAATCCAAAGTAACGAAATGTTAATGGCGTTTTCTGCTTGTCTTCTCTTGGCTCTTCTCCAAATCTTCTCAGCCTTTTTTCTTAGTCATGCTCAAGATCAGTCAGGTAAAAGCACTAGTTATATCATCTTCATCAAACCCGGTTCGATTTACTAACCACTCTTCTTTACTTCTTTTTTTTAGGGTTCATCAGTTTGGACTGTGGTTCGCCCAGGGGAACTACTTTTCGTGAGGGAACAACAAACCTTACTTACATCTCTGATGCGAATTACATCAATACCGGCGTTGGTAGAACCATCAAACAAGCATACCGGACTCAGTTTCAGCAACAAGCTTGGTATAGATAATATTCTCAGTATCAATTAATTGTAATAGCTTGCACCTCAAGCTATTCATTACAAGTTGTTTTACTTCTTTCACAAGGAACCTGAGGAGTTTTCCACAAGGCATTAGAAACTGCTATAACCTAAACCTAACCATTGGCGATGAGTATCTGATCAGAACAAACTTCTTACATGGAGGATATGACGATAAACCCACCACGCAGTTCGAGCTCCACCTCGGGCCTAACCTATGGACTACAGTTTCAACCACAAACGAGACCCAGGCATCAATCTTTGAGATGATTCATGTCTTGAAGACCGATCGTTTACAAATCTGTCTGGTCAAAACAGGAGACTCAACGCCTTTTATCTCCGCTTTAGAGCTTCGTAAACTCAAGAACACAACTTACTTGTCTCGACAAGGGTCTTTGCAGCTCTTCTTCAGAGCCGACGTTGGCGCAACTCTTAACCAGGGCTACAGGTATTATATAAGTTCATGTCAAGTCAGAAAACTATAAGAATGGTCCTAAACAGGCTCTTTTTTGTTGGTTTTAGGTATGGGTTCGATGTGTTTGATCGTGTCTGGACACCGTATAACTTTAGAAACTGGTCACAGATTAGTACCAACCAGACAGTGAATGTCAACAATGACTACCAACCACCAGAGATTGCTATGGTCACAGCCTCTGTTCCAACAGACCCGGAGGCACCTATGAACATTTCCTTAATTGGCGTGGACAGCACCGTGCGATTCTATGTTTTTATGCATTTTGCTGAGATTCAAGAGCTTAAACCCAATGAAACAAGAGAGTTCAACATCATGTACAATGGCAATCATATCTACGGACCCTTTAGACCGCTTAATTTCACCACTTCTTCCGTATTTACCCCTACCGAAGTTGTTGCCGATGCAAATGGACAGTACACGTTTTCACTTCAAAGGACAGGAAACTCGACGTTGCCTCCTCTACTCAATGGCATGGAGGTTTATTTGGTTAACTTGCTTCCGGAGCAAGAAACCGATGGAAAAGAAGGTTGGTAACTAACTACTTTTGTGATGTATTGTTGATCTAGAACCAAAAAATTTACATAACTTTATTTATTTAGTTGATGCAATGATGAACATCAAGTCGGGTTATGGTGTGAACAAGATTGATTGGGAAGGAGATACATGCGCGCCACGGGCTTATAGGTGGTCTGGTGTTAATTGCAGTTACATTGACAATGAGCAGCCCAAGATCACTTCTTTGTAAGTATATATCTTGTTCTGTTTTCAAAACATAGTTTAATTTTTTCTTTATAATGCATTTTTTTTTACAAATGGTTCTAAGAATCTTTGATCTTCGAAAACAGGAACTTGTCTGCAAGTGGCTTGACTGGAGAGATATTGGAGTTCATATCAGAGCTTACCAATTTAGAAGTTCTGTAAGTAGTTATACTCAAGTCTCTTAGTTACTGCAGCCAGTTTGTGATCAAAAGTCATCTTTTGAATATTGTTTTGCCTTTGATTTTCTTGCAGTGACTTGTCTAACAATAATTTAACTGGTTCGGTTCCAGAGTTTCTAGCAAACATCGAAACCTTAAAATTCATGTAAGTTCAAACTACGTGGCTCTAATCTAAAACTTTTACTCTATGAACACCAACAAGAAAACAAACATTTTGTAACCTCTGTTTACTCTGTTTTGCGCAGAAAACTGTCCAACAATGAGCTAAACGGTTCAGTCCCTACAACTCTCCTTGATAAAGCACGAAGAGGAACGATTTCACTACGGTAAACAAATAACCTTGCGTGTTATCCAAGTAAAAAAAACCATTAAATCCTTTGACTTTTCTAATCACGTTTCTCTTACAATCACATATATGAAACTCTAGTCTTGAAGGAAACATCGGACTCTGCTCGTCTATTTCATGCGCCTCCACGAAGAAGAAGAAGAAAAACACGGTCATTGAACCTGTTGCAGCCTCAGTTGTTTCAGTCCTCCTCATTGCAGCTGGAATCGTTACTTTTCTTGTCCTCAAGAGGAAGAAGAGAGTCAAACTTGGTCTTAACACCAAATCAGGCACTGGTACAACACCGTTACATATTAGGTCTCACAACGGTTATGAATCACCAGTGATAGCGAAGAACCGCAAATTGACTTACATTGATGTTGTTAAGATCACAAATAACTTTGAGAGGGTTCTTGGTAGAGGAGGTTTTGGTGTGGTTTATTATGGAGTATTGAATAACGAACCAGTCGCTGTTAAGATGCTCACTGAGTCTACTGCACTTGGTTACAAACAGTTTAAAGCAGAGGTAATAATTAACATACTGAATAGTTATTGAACCAAATGTTTCTCTAAAACATAAAAAAATAATGTTTTGATTTTTCGTTGTGGATATGTGTCTGTTTTGTTTACTTGTTAGGTTGAGTTGCTTCTTAGGGTTCATCACAAAGATCTCACTTGTCTTGTTGGATATTGCGAAGAAGGCGATAAATTGTCTCTCATCTATGAGTTCATGGCGAATGGCGACTTAAAAGAGCACTTATCAGGTCTGGTTTTGTCATACAAAATGTTTTTAAACGTTTTGGGGTCTCAAGCTTCTGATCTTCCTGTTTTCAAATATGATTTTCAGGGAAGCGTGGACCGTCGATACTAACTTGGGAAGGAAGGCTTCGTATAGCAGCCGAATCAGCTCAAGGATTGGAGTATTTACACAATGGATGCAAACCACAAATAGTTCACCGTGACATTAAGACAACTAACATTTTATTAAACGAGAAGTTCCAAGCTAAGCTTGCGGATTTCGGGCTTTCGCGGTCTTTCCCACTTGGAACTGAAACTCATGTCTCGACCGTAGTCGCAGGAACTCCTGGATACCTTGATCCAGAGTAAACTATAATCTCTTCTCTCAACAAGGTTATTGAATGCTTTTTTTTCTTGTTAACTCTTTAACATTGTGTGTTTGTCTTTCTTTCATTTTCAGGTACTACAGAACGAACTGGTTGACAGAGAAAAGCGATGTGTTCAGCTTCGGTGTTGTTCTACTTGAGTTAGTGACAAACCAACCCGTGATAGACCAGACAAGAGAAAGAGCACATATAGGTGAATGGGTTGGTTTGATGCTATCAAGAGGAGATATTAATAGCATTGTGGATCCTAAGCTTCAAGGAGACTTTGATCCGAACACGATATGGAAAGTTGTTGAGACCGCAATGACTTGCCTGAATCCGTCTTCTTCAAGGAGACCGACGATGACTCAAGTAGTTATGGAACTGAAAGAATGTCTCAACACGGAGATGGCAAGAAACATGGGAAGTCGTATGACGGATTCAACTAACGATTCTTCTATCGAGCTGTCGGTGAATCTCACAACAGAGCTTAATCCTGGAGCTAGATGAATCAATTCTGTCTAAACAAATCTATTTGAGGCTGCAAGTTTCTTTGTACACACGTTTCTTTTGCCCTGTTTGTGATGAACTTAGTCAGTCTTGATTGTATACTCTGTTCCGCTTAATTGTTTATTTTAAAATGTTGTCATCTTATCATCCTTTTTCATTTGAGTGAAGAAAGTACTGTAATTGAGAATTAGTTCTGACAAACAATATTTTTTTTTTTTGAAAAAGTTAAACCTTCATCTTTTTTTTTTTTTGCATTTGCAAAACCTTTGCATGGGCAAATTATCTTGATCCGAAATTTCTAACTAGATCTGATCCGAATTTTAAGGTACCAAATTGAACTTTATCTGCTATGAATATCCGGACCAAATTTTCTTTAGTTAATTCAGATATATCCGAAAAGCCAAACAGATCCTAGATTTAGAATTATCCGATCAGTACTGATTTTCCTACACCCAAATGATCTGATATCATAATACCTGACCTGAACCCGATTGAATGGCCATGGCTATGCAAAATCAAACGGTTTACTTGCTTCAGACAAACGTTTCTGAATTACTTTAAATACACAATGAAAATGCAGCGAAAGATTCTTCTTTATGCAAACCTAGCGAGCCGTGAGGTTCACTTCAGTTCCAAATGTCATGGTCACTTTTCTTGAACCCCTAGATTCCATGTCACAACTCGCTTCTCCTCTCGAGTTTTCAAGTGTTAAACATTCAATTAGCTCAATAACAACTTGAGACATGGTCGGGAATGTCCTAAAATCATTTGTACTTACTCTAGTGAAAGTCGTAACGTCGAGATTCGACAATCGTATAAAATTAGGTGGTTATAATGTTTTGCTAGAAACCGCTTATAATCTATGAATTACGAATTCATTACTAATTTTATATGATCCTATAGGATCACACACCAAAACAAACTGGATCATAAATACATATATATATATATATATATATATATATATATATTTGGGTTTTATATTTAATATTATATAATATATAATATAAATATATGATAAACATACCTAACACGGTAATGAGCGTGTGCACCTCCTTATGATTTGGGCTTGGTCCACAATACCCAAATCACGTTTATAATCAATACTATTAAAAGGGAAAGAGTTTTAATAAATCTACCTATGCAAGTCATTTTGGACTCTTTCATTAGACTAACCTTTTTTGGTCTTTCCTAATATTTCTCCAACAATACTGTGCAA
>JABAYD010024126.1:0-10624 GCA_014822095.1 Diplotaxis tenuifolia | reverse complement strand
AGGTGATGATTGATTTAGGAGATGAATCATTTGATTGTTGCTCGTGTAGATTTAGGAGATGATTGAATTGATTACTGTGGTTTATTTCTGCTCGATTTAGATACACATAATTTCAGAGATGATTGTAGTTCTCGTGTAGATACTGATATGTGTTCTCTCTTGTTTATTTGATGAAACTCATATGTGTGTTCTCTCGTGTAGATACTGAATTGATTACTTTGGCTCCAACTCATATGTGTCCCCTCGTGTACATACTGATATGAAAATGAAGTTTGTATTTTGAAATGAATCTTGTTTGGTAGTTACTTTGTAGGAGTTAAATCGCTAGTTTGTTTGCCCTTACTGTAAAGGTAGTCTAGTTTGTTAAGCGGCCAACGGCCAAGTCTACTATGTATAAATGTGAGCATTAACTGTTAAGTTTAGGTCATTAAGGTTGGTTGTGTAATAACTGAGATCATTAAGGTTGAGATGTACTTTGGTAGTTTAGGTCATTAAAGGCTGTGTTAATGACAGTTTCACCTATTAAACCAACCTTCGGTGGAGCTAAAATTATATCTCCCCCATCGACTCTCTCTTATCTACAGCCAACCTTCTCCATCTGAGGACTTGTTTGGTAAGTTTGGTGAGGATGAGGCCGACAGTGAATACAGAGAAATAGAAGCTCTGATTCAGCAAGACCATGCTGACCTAGGCTACGTGAACGCTGAGATTGTGTACCCTCCCCATCCAGAGGTTGAATTCGGCTTTCCGCAGGTATGCTATTGTGGCAGGCAACCTCGCCTAGCTACATCTTCCCGTAGAACCGATCAAGGACGAAGATACTACACATGTACTACAGTTGATGATGGCGAGCGTCATGTTTATAAATGGTGGGACGAGGCTGTTATGGAGGAGATGAGAGCGAGGGATCTACACGCACTTCAGTTAGCTGAGAAGGTAGATGCTCTGAACCTCATGAGTGATTATGAGACTGAGCAGAAACTGGTTAGGCTAGAGAACATGGCCTGTGAGTTGGCGAAGAACAAAACAAAGTGTAGCTTTGATTACTGTGTTGTTGTGTTGCTTATTGTCTTAATTTTCCTAGGTGTCGTCCTTATTTTTATCTAAATCAGACGGTTGTTGTGTTGGTTCTTAACCTCTACGTGCAATGACTTTGTATGTGTAATGTTTTTAGGTGTAATGACTTTTTATGTGTAATGTTTGTATGTGACACACCCGTGACTTGGTGAAATTGTACTAGAGAAGTTGGTAAAATCATTCAGTGGCAATACACATGCACAAAGTAGTTGTGACTTGTTTCACTCGTGTAATAATTCAAAAGTGGTTATATGGTCACAAGACTAACTACTTCTCACCCGTGATGCACAACCAAAAGACTACTTCTCTTTATAAGTGTGAGAAACAAGTTCTTTTCAAAATGCACATCTCCACTTCTCATAATCATCTCTCAACTTCTCTCAAAACACATCTCTTTTTTCATCAAATGGCATCTTCGTCTCATTATCATTACCACAATGATGATGATGATGAATTTGAATCTATGTTTGAAGAATTTTTACAACTCCCGGAAGTTCCCGAACCAAAAACGCGAAAACAACGTATTGTTATTGAGATAAACTGGGAAGACGGTCACATGAACCTTTGGAATGATTATTTTAGCGAGACTCCGACATACCCGCACAATATATTCTGGAGACGGTTTCGAATGAACAAGCCATTGTTCTTGTATATTGTGCATCGACTCTCCCAAGAAGTAGAGTATTTTCGACCAAGCGAAGATGCAACCGGACGGTCTAGCCTAACTCCGCTCCAAAAATGTACCGCAGCAATTCGCCAATTGGCGTATGGTGGTGGGGCTGATACCGTTGACGAATATGTCAGACTCGGTACAACAACTGCTAGAAAATGTTTGCACCAATTTACCTCAGCAATAGTTCACTTGTTTGGCGATGAGTACCTAAGACATCCTACACCAGAGGATCTGGAAAGACTGCTACATGTTGGAGAGCAACGTGGGTTCCCAGGAATGATTGGAAGCATCGACTGTATGCATTGGGAGTGGAAGAATTATCCAGACGCTTGGAAAGGAATGTATTCACGGGGAACCGGCAAACCAACTATTGTGTTGGAGGTTGTGGCTTCATACGACCTCTGGATATGGCACGTGTTTTTTGGAGCTCCAGGTACTATGAACGATCTTAATATCCTTGATTGATTACCTGTTTTTGATGAAATTATTAACGGAAACGCTTCGGAAGTAAATTTTTTGGTCAACGGAAGGGAATACCATTTGGCTTACTATCTCGCCGATGGTATTTATCCGAAATGGGCAACTTTTATTCAATCTATCCGACTGCCACAAGGTCCAAAAATTTTTTTATTTGCTAATAGACAAGAAGCAGCGCGAAAAGATGTTGAGCGTGCCTTCGGAGTCCTCTAGTCTAGATTCGCTGTTGTTAGAAATCCATCTAATTTATGGGATAAACACAAAATAGGAAATATTATGAAAGCATGTATCATACTCCATAATATGATTGTCCAAGATGAACGAGATTCATACGCTGGCGCTTCCGATTTTGAACAAGAAGAAGATGAGGATCCTTCTTTTGTAGTCAAAAGGACTACAAATCTCGGTGATACAATGGGTCGACGAGCGGATGTTCGGGATACACCAGGCCATCATCAATTAAAACAAGATTTGATTGAAAATATATGGGTTAAATTTAGACATTTTCCAAATGATTACGATGTTTAAGTTTCTATGAATTTCTATAAAATGCATGTTTGCTTTTTTAATTGTTTGTAATTTGTTTTCTTAATTTGTAATTTTCTTTTGTGGTCAATTTTAATGATATATGTATTATTTTAAGTTTATTTTAATTTTGTCTTTATTTGTAAAATAAATAAATTTTTAAACTAAGAACCCTATAAAAGTTCCACCAATAATCATCATTTTTATTAAATGTCCTTACGAATGTCCTAATCTAAACAAATCAATAAATTAATCTAAGGACCACTACATAGGGACAATGGATGTTCATGCCCTTAATAACGATTACCTTTCACATCAGTAGACACCACTTCAACACCCATCAGCTCTCCTCCTTTAATCACATTTCTAGCCTCCCAAAAACGCAGAAGTCGTGTAACCACCGTCTTTTTACAACTTCGTGTCTTCAAGCCAGCTAAGTGAATATTGGTAGCAACATCTTCTCGACGTTTTTGTCTTGAAGGATTTGTAATGTACGAGCATGCAAAGGCGCTGTAAAATTACTAAAACTCCTCGGTAAGCTTTATATATGTAGATCAAGTATCCACTTTGTGGAGGAGATGAGCCAGGGTCACGGTGGACGTTCATGGTGGATAGCATCAGGGTCGACTGCAGAACACGGAAAAGTAGAAACAAAATAAAGAAGCGTGATCGAAATAATCTAAAGTAGGTAAATTAAAAAAATTACTAGATTTATTTTTGATAATTTTGGGTTTTACACTATTTTCAACCCATACATACGATGTATCAAGAAGAAGATTATCTAGCATGACAATGATCTCATTTTCATACTTGTAAAATTGAATCAATTTTCAATATGGCCATGATCATCTTCGGGTTGATGCTGATTGCAACCATAACTCTTGGATCACCTCCCGTCTTTTCTAACTTATTATGAATAGCAACAGCCTGAGCGTCGAAGAGACTCATAGTCACTGACGTGTCACTGATAACATGCGACAGCAGAACGGTGATATAAATGTTGTAATCAGATCAACACAACTGAAGAGATAATAAAGTCTAAATGACTTACTTGTCCATCTTAAAGGTTGTCATAACACACGTCTTATTCTGAGGAGGGTCAGTGATAGTGCTTTTAAAAAGCAGTAATCTCACCAATGATGTCTGCATACGAAGAGTATTATATATGTAACCTCATCATTGTCGCCTGAACATAAGCAAGAAAATCATCAAATCTGAGAAAATTCACAGTTCAAGAGAAAAAAATCATAAAAAATAATAATTTGTAATATGGATTTAGTATGATCGAACATATCTAAATATCAACAAATAGTCATAACAATTATCAAACGTCTTATATTGCTATGCGATATTACTTTCCAGAACCTTAAAAACTATAAAAATTTCATTAATTAATTTGAAGACGGCGGAGATGTGTAAAGACATAGCAATCATCAAAACTTGGAGAATGGCTGAGCCATAATTATATAAAGGAGACTTCAAAATACAATGAAAAAATAATTTCTGGATTCAATAAGGCCGAGAGGTGTAGAATTTAACCGGAGATATTATTAAGACTATGAACTAAAATCGGAGTTTAATAGATAACCCGAGAATCAAGAAGAAAAATGTCATCTCCCATGAGATTTCCACCACGGCGTACATTCCTGACCTCCAAGAAACGGAGCAGGCGAATTTGAACGGTGGAAGAAGACCGGCCATTCTGTAAATCGGAGAGGAAGACCAAAGCATTACCCATAACTCAGACTTTTTTGTTTGCTTTTTGGTTTAGAATAGATGAGAGTATGATTCTCAAAGCTGGAACTCATACCTTTTTATAATCGAACGCCGCCTTCCAAAATTTCTAGAGTCGCATTGAATATGACTCGTTGTGGACTTTAGGAGAGCTTTAAGAGAGCATGTCGGTTACCATGAAGAAGATGAAAGATCGCTTGCGCGATGAGGAAGAGAGGCGCGAAGATGGGAAACACCACATACTTTTTAAAAATGCAGCGTTTCATTATCTGTGGATCCATCTATCAATATATGGGCTCAATTTAATGTAGATATAGCCCAACTTGAATAAACCTAAAACTTATTGAATGAAACGTTTGGAACGCAGCGTTTTTCCATCTTGGACAAGTCTCACAACTGGATGAACTTATTTAGTGAAGTGGCTTCACTATAGGGAGGAAAAACCTCCTTTATATATATATAGATATTGATGTAGCACTATTTTCCTAATAATCATGATTTAAAAAAATGATTATGTTACCGTACGGCCGCTATATTTTAAATCATTGAATTAATTTGATTATTTGTCTACATGGAAAATAAAATTATAATCATTTAATTATTTGTTTCCTACATTTTAGCTAGTTTGAATTATTTTAGGAAAACATTCAATACATGGAGAAGATAAATGTTTTTAATGTTAAGTTAATTAAATTTTCAGTGGCATTGGGTTGTAAATATTGTGGAAGTTTACTGGTATTTTTATAGGCACTTCTGTTTTAATAAAGTAGATGGAAGAAAAAAAATCTAATGTTAACGTGATACACACATATAGCATAATGGAAATTTAAGTAAGATTAACTAAGTTGTTAATTAATAAAAGAAATTTATACATAGAATATTGAAATTTGTCCTTGCTAAACAACTCTTTAATATTTAAATTTGGAAATTTCTATTGAATATTAAGAAAAAAAATTAGCACCAAGGAATGAATTACCTATTTGTGTTTGGTAGTTTAGGAAAACTCTAGTATTGACATTTTGTAGTAGTCAATGCTATATATCACGTTAACCTAATTTTTACTATAGATTGCAAACAAAGGTTACCATCATCCTTCTAAGTTTCTATTCAGTTACATACTTAAAGTGAAAAAATAGAATTTGTTTACATTTGTAGACACATTTTCATTTTCAAATATTATTAAGAGACACATTCCACTTGCCACACACTTTTGACTTGTAAATTGTCAATTGTATCCTTTAAACGCCTCTTTATCTCTCTCTCTCATTCTCGTTAAAAAACATATCTTGATACTTACCACTCTTGAAAAATACAAGTTTTACGATAATTAACATAGAGACTTTCCGAGAAGTCTTCTAGCCGACTTCGTATGAAGTCTTCTCTTATTAGCTATAAATATTAACATGAAGGTTGGTAACCTTATAAATATCACCAATTAAGTTATAAATTTCATTCAGTAGCTCTAATATTGACTAATGGACATGAATAAACAAGAAAATGTTAAAAAAATCTTTATAGTCTTAGAGAAAATAAAAGTTTATTAACATTGACGCAGGCGATTTCCACGGAGGTCTCCTAGATGGCTTCCTAGAAGGCGTCCATTTAGGTTAGTTTTGCAGTTGATTTTTGACCTAGACGACTTACATGTAAGTTGTCCACCTTTGATTGATTAAAAAAAAAGACGAGACGACTTACATGTATGTCGTCTAGGGTAAACAAAATATTATTTTTTAAGTTTTCTACTGGACGACGTACACGTAAGTCATCCTAGGAAAATCAAATATCTGACACATTCCGGTCAAATGCAAAACTAACCCATTTTTCCTAGACGACTTACATGTAAGTCGTCTCGAATTTTGTTTTTTATCATACAAAGGTGGACGACTTACATGTAAATCGTATAGAAGAAAATAATTAAAAGTTAATTGCAAAACTAACCTCTGCATTGACTAGGCGACTTCCAGGTAAGTCGTCTACAGCCAGACAACCAGACGACTTACCTGGAAGTCGCCTAGACGAATATATCTGGAAATTTTTTGATTTCATAGTTTCAACCAGTGATATAACTTTTTTAACACACAAAAGTCTTCTCCAACCATCTTAATCTCAAAAAAAAGTGACCAACCAAGAATCATAAGCTTCTTTGGCCTATGAATCATAAAAATTTTAGAATCAAAATCTTGGGTTTTTTGGATGAATATGGGAAGAAAGTGAAAGAGATTTTTTTTTTAATTCATAAGAACTGAAAAAGAAGAAATGTAAATCAACTTGAGGTGCATTAAGAGCTTCAAATTGATTGTTCATGGTGGTTGGTGTATTGATGGCAATGACAATTTTGTAACTACTTGAAGATAATGAGGTTGAGAGGGTAAAAATGTTATTTTCGAAAAAAAACTTAATGGCATTTTTGTAGATAATGTAAACTTGTAAGGTAAATAGGGGAAAATAAAAATCCAACAAAAAAACATAGTTTAGTTTTGGGTTTAACTTCATGTTTTGAGTCAATTTTGCAAATAGGCCAAAATCATATACAAAACGTAATAAACAAACAGCCACTCATTAGTTTCTCAAAACTCTTAATTATTCTGGTGTACTCTTATCTATTGTGATACTTTCCATTTAGATGGTTAATGTCGAAAATGTCCATTCTCTACATGACCGATGATTGATCAATAAAACCATTCCAAATAGGGGGGAATCTGTATTCTCGTTCCTACCATTTATTCGTTGAATCTTCTCCTTCTCCTCCTCGCTATCATCGCCTTGAGCTAACTCAGAATTCAGAAAACCCAGACCCGTTTCATTTCTTGGCTGCTGAATCATTGAACTATTGATTTCGTTCGACAGGGTATGTATCTTAAATCGTCGTTAAACCCAATCAGTTTAGAATAATCCACCATACACTATCGGTTTACAGGAATTTCGATTTACAAGATTCGTACTTGTAATTGGAGTGGACTAATCGAGGATCGGAAAGTGTGTATGGTCTCTGTTTATTCATAAGAAAAGATACGTCGGGAATCAAAGGTGATAATTATTGAAACAAATTGAAGAGGAGAAAATAACTAGAACTGTGTATAACTTAAAAGTATAATTTAGTATACCTAAGATAAAACTTAGATAACTTAGTATAAATTTATGGTTTAATTTTTTTTGTATTGCAAATGTGTTTTTGTTCGACAAACATACATTTGATTATGATGGACATTATTCTAAGTCTGGAGATAATTATGAATGGATTCCAACCGATTCTCGTTTGTATGCTATATCCTTTAGAATATCATCATTTGAGGAGATCACTTATTCGTTGTTGAAGGAGAGGATACGCAAGAAGATGGGAATAGATTCGTTAACGAAGAGGCTGAATTTAGGTTACATTTCATTGGTAGTGGAACCTAAGAGGCAATCATATATTTTGGATGATGAAGATGTGTTTGTTTATCTAACATCGGTGGATAAAGAGCAAAGAAGAATTATTTTGCATGTAGAGGAGATCCAAGAATTGGAAATAGTTCAAATAACCGAGCAGCTATCAAGAGTTGAGAAAGATAGCTCATGTAGTAGTAGGAACTATGGTGAGCGTGAGAGGGGATATGGGGAATAAAAGAATATGGACACTAGATTGAAATAGAAGGAACACATGAAACACAAGAGGAGTAGCTTATAACCCTTTCACAATTCCTTACATTTTTAATGTTTTTATTTGTTTGTGCAACTAAGTGAAACATTTTTCTTTACTAGTATGAGTACGATAGGTAAACTGTGTAATGTGATTATAAATTTAAGACTTTTTATTTTGTTGTAACTTTTCTCTCTCTCTCTCTCTCAACCCCGAAAGAGAAATAATTTCGAACCCAATAACATCCGCTTCATCTTCCGCGAGTGGGGATACTACTGGTGGTCGGAGACGAGTACGAACTCTGGAATACCTTGTAGGTGTTGGTGTGGGGAGGGCATCATGGAGATTGTCTCCAGATACGATCCAAATCTATATCGTCGTTATTATTGGTGTCTCTATGCAGTTAAAAAGAGGGTACATAAACTTTAGTTATCGAAGGTTTGTTCTCTTAAGCTGTGAGTTTAAATTTTTTGAACAAATTTTTTTAGCTCGAGAACGACGAGCACATCTTCAAATGGATGAAGCTTTAACTGATAAGATTCAACAGTTGGACTGTCAAGTTCAAATCCTAGAAGAAGAAACTGAATTTATCAAAGCAACAATAAGGAGTGAAGGTCCCACCACCCCCAGAATAATGCCCAAGATCATAATACCAAGAGTTTTTATTATTATCATCTTTGTTGTTGTAGTTCTAGGAATATTGAGGTACAAGTAATTGAATAAGTAATTTCTAAAACTACAAATTAAACTTTTAGTTTCTCCTAAATATACGAAGTTTTGTCAAGTTATCCTTAGTTTTACGCTGATACCCAATTACAAAAGTAAAACTTTAACAATGGTGAATAATTAGAATAAGCTTTCCTAAATTTTACGCAGTTGAATAAGTTCAAAAAGTTAAGAAAACCAACATAAAATACGAGCATTCAACACCACAAAACAAGTTTCAGCACACACTAACAAGTTTCAAACATTAATACATAAGATAAAACCTTACAAAGGCCCTATAGCCCCGTGTCTCTGGACATAAGGGTTACTGGTCTTGACTGATTGTCTGAACTCCTCAACCCCCGGCAAAAGCGGATTGAACCTGAAGTCAGATAATCCACCATTGGTCTCAAGTCATAGTTTAAGAGGACGAACAAAATAACATGTATAAATGAGTTAAATGAGTTTAGTAAAACGTTTTACTAAACTATCACATTTTCAACTAAACACATAAACAACACTTACCAAAAACACTCCAGACCTTCCACGTCTGAAGGACCACAATCACCTGCCCACACGACCTCTCATGTTTTCAAGACCATCACGGAACGGATAAGCATGCTCGCCAGTTGCCACACATTTTACCTGGCTCTCACTATGATGAATCAAACAAGCTGTGTCAATTACACTAATGTATAAATTTTCCTTTGATCATATGTTACTTTCTACTTACATGTTGTCCCTTATGTAAAACACCATATTTGGCCTTGTAGGATCATCAAAATAGGCTTCTGTGTTGAAGACCACTCCCATTGAATCGATTCGATAAGTGTTTTCGCTTTTGTTACTTACATCTAAATATCTGAAATATATTTTTGTAGTTAGCATTGGGTAGCATTCGTACCTATGGGATAGTTTCGGTCCTTGTGGTTCATGTGAGGGATTTCATGGATGTTCTTGAAGTCCATGTAAAGCCGAGTGTTCAGAGGATCAATATTGTGGACTGGCGTATGGCGCGTCGCAGTAAGTTTGAACCGAGAGTTTGTTGCCTGGAAACCTGGATAGGCATGGTCAACTTCTACCCCAAAGATTTCCATCCACTTCCCCTCTTGCTTCACTAGGCCTCTAAACCTATCTTCATAACCTTTATGAATGGTTAACTCCATCTTGGTTCCCTGCATAAATAAAGTTCCAGGATCAAGTTTTATTTTTCATAGTCGCATGATAGTTTGTTTTGGAATTTGATTGCTGAATTTTGACTGCCTATCATCCTTTGAACTAGTGGAAAGAACTATGAGTGATCACCTAAAAATCGCGAGCTAAACACTTTGAGAGTGTGAGGATTTTTATTTGCTAACTCTTTTTGTTAAGTGTTTTCAGGATGTTTGGACTTCTCAAGAAATCAAAACTACAACAAGACGTTTACTTTCCTTTTAAGACCGTATTAGAAAAAGAAAAATTGATTTTTGGAGATAAGAAACAGTTTGCTTCTAATGGGTTTGCTTCTAATGGGTTTGATTTTGTGCAGAAACAAAGAAACCAAAGGAAGAGACAAAACATGTTCGATGATGATGAGAAGTGGGTCGGAAGTGGTGATCGTCCCTTCACCAAAGCCAAGAGAAGCAACCGTGATGTGTTTGATCAGAATGAGCTTCAGACTTATGCCAGCTTGGAGAAGATGTTTCATAAGGCACTTCATGCTATCCGGAAACTAAGAGGGGAAACAGCGACACTTCTTCCACGTCAAAACAACAATGTAAGTTTTCTTCTCTTTCAAATCTGATTTGAAAACTAATGTGCTTTCTTTTGATAAA
>JABAYD010024124.1:0-12647 GCA_014822095.1 Diplotaxis tenuifolia | reverse complement strand
CAACTCTAAACAAAAAAGTCTAGGATTAGTTAACCCAAAGGTAAAAATAAATAATTTATAAAACATTTTAGTGCTATTTTTGTCATTTTTATTCTTAAGTGGTATATTTATGACAAAAGCTTTTTTTAATGCTATTTTGTCTTTTTCTCTATAAACAATTAGCTACCCTATCTATTATTTTGACATTTTTATTTTTTTAACACTATCCCGGGAGATTTTTATAAATTATGTAAGTCCAACTTAATTTAATTTTTACATATATTTCAAATTTAGAAATAAAGAAGAATATGTAAATTAGTAATGTTACATAATAATGTTTTTTTTAAAAAAAAATTGTTACAAAATACAAATTTATAAATTTTATAGTAATAATATTGTAAGCTTTATTATAAAGTTAGAAGTACAAAACATCAAATTTTATTAATTTATTGATAAATTTTATATAATTTAAAATATCTACTCTATAAAAATAGAAGTCACATTTTCTTCTTTGGAATATCCTTTACAATTATAAATGTAAATTCTTAAGCTTTATCTATGCAGCTACCTACTTTAATCATAATATCTTTTGTTATCTTTTTATTTTAAAAATTTTAACAAATTTATTGAAGAGGATTTTAACAAGATCTCGACTTTAGAAAGAAAAAAATCTATAAATATTTTCATTAGTTTCTTCTAATTATGTTTTCTTCTAATCATGTGTTTCCCAGTGTTTTGCAATGAAGAGGAGACATGCTATAGTCGTCATGGCTGACAGCCTTTACTACACAAAATTCAAGCTTTACTGTAGGGTAAGCAATAAAGCTTTTGTTTTCAATGGTTTCTCATCTTGCGTGATTAACTTGCCATACCATATTGTGTGGCATGTGCTAATATTCTATCTGATCATTGTTCTTTTTTTAAATTAACCTCTCATAATCCTTTTTGTTCTGCATAACTGGTGAGAAAAACTTAGTCATATTGGCAAATTTGGGACAAAGTCAATGTACCCTTTGCTTACATCTTTTGTGTAAAATCAAGAGACTTTTAAGCTAACGGCTTATGATTTCTCACAGCCGAAGATGGAAGGAGGCAACTGCTATGCGGACGAACGTTACTTCCCAATTCTCTTCAATGTAAGTGTACTCCACTACTCCTTGCTTGCATCTTTCTTTTTATTACACTTTGCTTAATGATCTTTTTGTTTCAGATGATTGATCTAAATGGAATAGCAAACTGGTCGGTGACACATGTTGACTGGTCAGAAGGAAAATGGCATCCGAGATTATACAATGCAAGAGACATCACTCCTCACCTCCTCAGNNCTCTCTCTCTCTCTCTCTCTCTCTCTCTCTCTCTCTCTCTCTCTCTCTCTCTCTCTCTCTCTCTCTCTCCCTATCCCTTAGATTTGTCTTGTTCCACGATCTAAGTTGATTTGTCTTGTTCCACGATCTAAGTTTACTGTTTTGATCTGATATGCAGTCCATTCAACTTGTTTACCATGTAACAAGTGATTTAAAGGTAAAAGTACCCTGACTCCGAGTCTTCTTTCTTCTTCTTGTTTCCATAGTTCTTGGAAACGTCTTTTTACTGATCCATTAACCATTCTCTAAGCAGAAAGTGACGACAGTAAAGCCGTGTCTATGGAAAGGAGAGCAACGTCCATGTTATCTATTTGCTCAAAAGTTTAATCCTGAAACTCTGGTCCGGTTGATGTACCTCTTCCCTGACTACACCTCGCTGGTTTAAAAGGCTTACATTGTCCTGTTTTGTTCTTGTCTAAGTTCTTACCAAAGCATCCGCCTTGTGATAAATACTCGTACCATTCATATTGCTGTGATTCAAAGTTAGGCATGAGCCTGGCACAGACACAAACAAGAATAGCTTGTGTGTTTTTTTGTTTATGGTTAACAAACATTAGCGTTGAGAAGTTGCTAGCTTATTTACTTATTAAAAACTTCGTAATGCGATTCTTAAAGCAATGTTTCTTTAGATATATTTTTTTTTTTGCATTTACCTATAACATATGCCATTCTTTATGTAAAACTAGATTGATGGTTGTATCCACTAAGAACTACAGAAAGTTAAAAAGTTGCTACATAAATAATGCTCAAGATCTGAGAAACTGGTACCACCGAAACATCAAGTAGTCATACCCTTTAGAAATATATTATGTAAATATATAACTAATTTTTTTAAATATATGATTTATATTTTAATTTTAATTAAAATTAATTTATAATTATATCTAATAACGAAATAAAGAAATATTTATTTTATAAAAACATATTTAAACTTTTTGGTAAGATCTTATTAGATTTTTTCAACAGATTTTGCTATATTTAAATTGCTCTATTATTAATATCTTTATTAAGTATTAAGATATTTTGAAAATAATATATATTTGATAGATTAATATAACAATCAAATATGTCATATTAAATAATTAATGACATGGTCTAACATGACTTATAAATAGTAGATAAAAATGGTAACTTGTTCTTGCTTGATTAGCTAATACATTCAACATACATTGTAAATGATGAAAAGTATAGTGATCTTTTTTTTTTAAAGTATAGTGATCTTGATTTGAGACTCATAAAATGTCCTGCAGCATAGAATGTATTTCCGTGTTGCGGACTCCTTTGATAGTTACGGACTGATTTAACTCATCTACCAGCATTTTGCAGTCGCTTATAAAAGCAACTTGTTTGCACTAGGGGTGGAGCGGATCGGATATCCGGGGTATTTCCAGGTATCCGGATCCGGATCCGGATTCGGCGGATCCGTAGAATTGCTATCCGGATCCGGATTCGGGCTCTCCGGATATCCGGACTGAAACTCGAATATCCGCGGATATCCGGATCCGTTTTTTAAAAAAAAAAATTAAAAACTAATAATTAAGCATTTATTATTATATTTAAAATTATTTATTTGCAAAAAAAGTTAAAAAATTAATATAAATTATTAAAAATAAGTTTTATTTATGTTTAATAAAAAAATTTCTAATATAATTATATTTTAAATATTTTTAAAAAAAATTAGCGGGCCCGAATCCGGATCCGGATATCCGGATTAAAAATTTCACTATCCGGATTCGGATCCGAGACCCCCGGATATCCGTTTTTTCGGATCGGATCGGCGCGGATCTCGGATCGGAGAGCGGATCCCGGATATTAATCCCACCCCTAGTATCAGGCCTCGAACCTGAATGTAGGAGGATCAATTTGAGCTGCACTTACTTCAGTGTAACCATTTGAGCTGCACTTACTTTTGCAAATGTGGCCCAAATTTTATTATTATACTTTGTGGTCTAATGCTGTTGCTTTTCCGCCTTAAAGCAGGAACGGGTCTGACTGGGACCTTACCATGTCTGGTCTATATTCTGTGAAATCGGATTGTCATAGCGTATGAACTGCGAACTAAGATAGAACATTAACCCATCGTAGAATCCAGTATGACGACCCTTAAGAAAGAGACATGGACGCTGAAAGCACCAAGGAAATTTAAACATTCTCTTTGCAGGCGTCGTCAAGTTTCATAGCAACAGCGGAACAGCTTAAAGTTTGACATTGTACCGGAGACAGTAAATGTATGGGGTGTAGTGTAGAGATAAAATCGATCAGCCATTCCCTATTCGAATGCCCACCGCTGTACAATGCTGGATCTTGTCCTCTGTACCAACAATTCCGGGGATATTCTCGTGCCAATCTCTCTATGCAAACGTTGACTATTTGTTTTTTCGAGATATAAAACAAGGCGCACATCAGCAACAATTATCAACTTTTCTTTTTGACGATTTCACATCAGCAACAATTATCATGTTCATGTGGTACATATGGAAAACTCAAAACGAGAAGATCTTCAATAATAAAGATGTAACACCTTTGGATACCATACATTGAGCTGATAAAAGAATCCAACAGCTGTAGGATATCTCAATGCGCAATAGAGATTCTCGAGATCGATGAAGAGGACCAGACAGTAAGGTGAAAATGTCAAGTTGATGTCTCCTAGATAAGTAATAGAGATGCTACTGGACTTGGATTCGTACTGACTGATGAAGAGAACCCCGTCCTGTTCGGAGCAAAAGGTGACATCCGCTTGGCCTCTACTCTTCATGCCGAAGCTGAAGGTATGATATGGGCAATGCATGCTGCTAAAACAAAGGCATAGAGAGCAGTACACTTCTAGAGAGACTGTGAAGAACTCATCAAACTCATTACAACGGAGACGGACTGGCCAGAACTGGCTCCTAAACTAGACGAAATTCAAGCCTCATCTACTAGTTTTCGAATTCTTTGTGTTTTTATTCCAAAATATTGGAACATTCATGCGGACAATCTTGCTGAAGGTGCCAGATCACCCGAAATAAGTTCCTCTTATATAAACACCTTTGCTCCGATATGGCTAGCTTCTGAAGCTAGTCTAATGGCTGCATTCTTACGCTTGTTCAATCTGGTGTTCTGTCCGGTTTCGGTTCGGTTCTTTTCGGTTTTCGGTTATTCGGTTTATAAGAATTAGCTACCATATTGAAACCATATTTAGTTTGGTTTGGTTCGGTATTTATACCACCGATTTTCGATTTATTCGGTTTTATACCAAATAACATTATTATTTGATTTGGTTTTATATTATATGAATTTTAAAGAGACATATTGTCAAAATATCATTTATTAAAATAATCCTAGGTGTTCATAATTAATAAAATATCAAAAGAATAACAAACAAAATCATCAATGATTTTAGACAACTCTTTTTATCTTCTCTTTGTTCTTCCAAATAAATTGCTTTCTGCAATCTAGTTTTACAATTTTTATAACATGCATAATCAAATTAAATTTAGATAATAGTTGAAGAAAATTAAATAAAATATTAAGATATATCTTCACGAGGAATAAACAAGTAAAAAAACTATTCCAAGAAAATAAATGGTTAGATAATGTATATATTTATATATTTTTTTTCTTTGATCGGTTTTGTTCGGTTTATTCGGTTTAATCGGTTATAAACCTAACCATATCCAAATCCTACGGTTTTTATAAAATCATATCCATTCGGTTTATATGGTATATACCAAATCCAAACCATATTGTCTATTTCGGTTCGGTTCGGTACGGTTCGGTATTACCATATTGAACAGCCCTAGTTGCAGAGTAAAAACATATTCTATTTCAATGTCAAAAAAAAAATTCAGTTTGGCAATTATTTTCTCTATGTGACCCACTTGATTTTAGATTTCAAAATAGTTTTGATGAAGTTAAAAATCAAAGAGTTTAGGGAAATTTAGATTCTTTTTGGTCATATAATTTTGCAGATTATAACACATTTTTTTAGTTAAAGATAATTATAAACTTTTGTAGAATTTATCTCTAAGAATATTGAATAAAATATGTTTCTTGCATGTCGAAGAAAAACAATATGTTTCTTGCATTTGTTGTTATCCACTTTCTTTTTGACGACTTATTCAATTATTCATGTTCTATAAATTGACGTGATGTTAGGGTATAATAAACAAGTCGTACAGTGAAGCCAACGATGAAGCATAGGGATGTTTTAAAAAAAAAACTATATTTTCGTATGCTCTTGTCTTTTTTGGATCGTTTTTAGAGTGTTGTACAACATTGAACTTCTGAATCGCCAAGATGACTTTTGAAATATTTGGTCTCATGCGACGTTACTGTTTTGCCCTAGTTTATTATTCATTATCAGAAGATTCTCGTCTAGATTTGTGTTAAAGTTCCGATTTTGTCACTTAACTGAGCGTGTGTCATTTATGTTTGGTGTTGTTACGCGGAGATAAGTGATACATGGAGGGAAGGAAGAAATGACGTGGTACAGCTTTGATTACGGCAATTGGGTGAGGATATGTTGTTACGGATTTGTGTTATTTGTTGATTTATTTTGTTAATTATAAAAAGTCTTTGAGAATACATGATTTATTTGCAATCATTTGAAAAACATATTTTGTAAATAAAGTTTTCATAAATCAGTAATCTAATAACAACAATCATTAAAAGAAGAAAATCAGTTACATTCTTTTTTTTTGTTGAAATTATGCTAATATATAAGAGAAAACAGCATTCATGTCTTCTTAGTATAAACTAACACTAGGATAAGACATGCGCCTTGCGCAGGATGAATATATGTAATTAAAATATAAAATTTTAGTATTGACAAATTTAAAATTTACATATGATTATTTTTATATGTATTTGAAATTTTAGAATTTTAAATTTTTTATATAATTATCTATACGTAGGATCAGAAACAATTGTAATTACAACTGTAAATCAAAGCTTAGAATTTAATGGACCCGATTTCATATATCTTTTCACTTTTCAGTGTTCAAGTGATGGAAAATAAACGGAGTGCCACTTGGCTTGATTGGTAGAGTATTAGCAAATTCTCTAATGCTTTCTTAAGAAGCAGTTGGTAAATATTTGCATTTAAAATATATAAAGTTTCAAAACTAATTTAATATAATTTATTTATTTTTCTAATAATATAAGAAAATTATATTTTTTACAATTTTTAAAAAATAATTTTATAAAAATTAAGTTAAATTTTAAATTATTTTTAAAACAATATTTTAAGTTTTTCAAACACAAATGAACAATTTAAAATTAATTATGCACAATAAGTATTTTATATTTATTCTTCAATTTTTTTTTCTTGTTGTGTTTTTTTTTAGTTTTGCTTATTACTCGATATAAATTTTTATTTTGAAGTTTATTCTTATTCGAGCTCATATAATAAATGAGCTGAGCTGAGCTAGCTCATGAATTAATAAATTAATAATATTTTATAAATTAATACTCCATAAATTAATAATCTCTACCATAAAACGTAAAATTATCATTTTTATTTGCTGCAAAAAAACTCTGAATAATAAAATACTAGATTTTGATCCGCATTTTCAAAGCGCGGTTACATTTATGTTAAATAATTAAAAAAGTTTGTTAAGATATTATATGTTTTTCATTACAATAAACCGACTTAATATTACAATGATTTGTTAAAAAAGTGACTAAAACTTTAATTTATAAGTTTTCTCCTTAAATATTTTTATTTGGAGCTGAAAGAATGTTTATTTGTGGCATCAGTGAGAATTGTAAAGTTTTGAATTTTGACTGGTATTTATAAAAATGAATGTGATGCGTTTTCGTTATTAAAATTTACATATACATTTTAAAAGCTTTTGTAATCCAAGATTCATAGAATAAGAAATTATTTAATTAGTTTGTCATGTATTAGAAGTGGGTTGCTATTTACCACAAACGTATTGAATAACGTTTAAGAATAAAAAACCTACTAAAGATCTCTTTAGACACCGATGTTGAAGGTACTCTTTAGGAATATTCTCTTGTTTATTCAGAGTCAAACAGTACCATTTTACATTATTTACATAAAAACGTAAAAAAGATCTCTTTAGGAATACTCTCTTGTTTGTTTGTTTTTTTTGTTTTATTAAATGCAATGGAAAAAATAAGAGCAATTTAGCTCAATATCCTAAACTAATGGGATACTATCGAAGNNNGGAAGGAAGAAAATTGGGGGGATGGAATGTATGGAGTCTAAATAAGAGAAACATGGAGTGTAGGGAGTCTAAATACTCAAAAATTAATGGCAGTGTCTTGTAAATATAATAAACATCAAGGACATAATCCTAAAAGGGATTATGGCTTAATAGTATAGATGAGATATACGTAAGCTAAGGCCTCTGGACCACTAACTTTTTGACCAAAATTTTGCATTTACAGCAAGCAAAATTAATACCATTAGAACAACTCTTGAAATTTTATATATAGAAAAACTGTCAGGCTACAAAATAGAGAGAAGACGATTATACTTAAAGAACCCAACATCATATGCCATCCCAATTCACTACAAGAAAACATGAAGTTACTAACTACCTTTGCGACGGCAAATAGTAGTTGCAAAAATATATAACTAATTTTTAATGATTCTGCAAGCATTGTGTGATTACATAAAAACCGTTGTTCATCTGTCCCAAACATGTAACCAAAAGTTATGGTTATAAGTTAGTTGTTTTATTGTGACGAATTAGAAACGAATTAGCTATTAAATATTGCAGTCAAAAATGGTGACAATCTTATAACTAAAGTGCAACCGTGGATGTAGTTGGAAACTTATAATTGCAAGTTCGTTGCAATTATATTAAAATTAGCAATTACTCGGCGTCGTCGCAAATTAGTAGCAATATTATAACTAAAGCGCAACCACGTATGTTGTCGGAAAATTATAGTTGCCAATTAGTTGCATATCTATTTAACTATCATAGTTGCAAATACGTTGCATTATTTTCGTGTCAAACTAGTAATAGGTTGGTGGCAACGTGTTTTTCAAGAGTTGGCAAGTTGGTACACCAACTTGAAGGAGCAAAATAGTGCACGACTTATCTATATATATCAATCGTCTATTCTCATTGTGTTATGCGAGAAGAAAAAAAACAAATTTCTAATCCAAAAAAACGTTAAACGTCTATAAAAACAACTATTTCTCTTCCAAAAAAAACCCTTTTTCCGTCCAACAAAATATTTAAATCTTTTTTAAAAAAAAAATGGGAGAACCCTATAATTACTCGAAAGCTCGGGAGATGGAACACTTAGCTGAACATCTCCCGTATCAAGCTGAACTTGGTGGTCCTGTGCAATATAGGTGGATGTATCCATTTGAAAGGTTTTTCAAAAAATTAAAAAGCAAAGCCAAAAACAAAAGATATTCTGATGATGATGACAATGAAAATGGTGAGGAAGAATAATATTTTGTATAATGTTTACTCATGTATAATAATTTGCATTTTATATTCTACGTTTGTATTAGGTGTTGGCATATTATCCAAAATCCGAAAACCGAATCGGAACCGAACCGAAAAAACAGGGACCGAAACCGGACAAAAAATTACAAAAACCCGAACGGTTCCTAAATTTCTAAATCTGAAAAACCGAAACCGAACCGGGACCGAACCCGAATAACCCGAATATTTTTTGTTTTTTTCCGGGTTTAACCCGAATAACCTGAATAACCCGAACTAAACACGATTTATTTGTAATACGGTTCTACTTCGGGTTTCATAAAAAAATCAAAACCCGACCCAGACCCGAAATTACCCGAACCGAAGCGATCCGAAAAATGCCCGGTTCCTAAACGGTTCCTAAACAGCTCAACCCGAATAACCCGAAAACCGAATAAACCGAACCGACCCGAAACCGAAACTTTGTATAATCTTTACCATTTGTAACTATTCTGTAACAACTATTTTCACACTTAAATTTTGTTACTAATTTGAAACTAACAAAACTGATGTTGTCGCAGATTAGTTGCGGACAATATTACTACAACTAAACAATAATTAGTTGCTCTTTGGCCTCACTAATTATGCGACAAAAGTAACCCTAACTTTTCATTATCCCGCTTAATTTTGTGGAAACAACTAAATAGCAACTAAATGAGACGACGTTAATTCAACTATATAAAAAACCCTTAGCCACTTAGCCGCTTAACCTAATCTCGCCGCTAAGAAAACAAAACCGATGTCTGGAATCGGGAGATCAGTGAAAGGTCACGGTGGTGGTCGTGGTGCAGTATGTGGTGGGGTTGGTGGTGCGAGTCGCGGTGGGGGTGGTGGTGCGAGTCGTGGTGGTTCTGTCGGAAGAGGTAACTCTTCCTCTAACCCAACACTGGAGCCTCTCCGTGAGCAGCGTCTTCCATCTGACTCTCCGCCTTCTCGTGGTGAGGCTTCTTCCCCAACGCAAGAAAACCCTGATCAATCTCAGAACCGAGATGAAACTCAAAACTCACAGCCTCAAAATTCGGTAACTTTGGAAGACCTTCTAGCTATTCCTGGCCGTGAATACTGTCTTCCAGTCCTATCTCATGTTCCAAAGGATGGAACAACATGGTAAAGAACGCACCTTTATTCAATTAATTTTTCGTTGTGTGATCTTATTTTTTTCATGTTTTAGGAGAATAACCTTTGATTGTATTTGGTTATTAGATGGCTTATACTCTAGTTATTGGTAGTTACTTAGACGCGGGTACTATGAAGATTGTATGAAATTTGATTGTATGAAGTTTGATTCAGATTTGCACGAATGAAGATTGTATGAAGTTTGATTTGGGTTTGGATATAAAAACTGTTTGTACTATCTTGTTCTTGAGAGATGAAGATTTATTTGGGTTTGTTTGTTTTTAAAATACAAGTTTGTTGATTTTGATTTTGTTGTTTTCATTTCATTCTCTTGCATCTCACATTTTATTAACTCTTTGAATATATATACACCAACGTTACTTCATTTGTCCATATTTTAGGTTTGATCATGATGGTGGGAAGCTGATTCAAAAGATCTCAAAGCTCTTGAAGGCTAAGTTTGATGGTCCATATTATTGCTGGACAGAAACCCCTCCTCACATCCAACGACGCTACTTTGAAGACTATATTCTACTTATCACAAATTTTTATATTTTTTTTGTTGATTACTAACATATTAAGTTGTTGATGTGTAGCAAGGACACCATTGGGATAGGTCAATCACGGCACTTGTACGAGATGAGTTTGAGATCATATGTCTGAGTCGTATGAAGGGAATGGTGTGTCAGGCAAAGCTTAAAGGGACACGACCAACTTGGATTGGAGAGACACTATGGGACGAAATGACGTCCTACTGGGCCACTATTGCAGCCAAGAAAAAGAGTCAAAAAGCATCCAAATGTCACAACTCTGACCGTGGAGGACTTGGTCCATTCAAGCACTTCGCAGGACAATACACTTTCTTAAGGGTTAAAGAAAATATTGTGCATTTGACTGTTTTGCATTCATTGAACATATTTTTTAAAAATACATATATATATATATATATATACATACATATATATATATATGGTGAGTGAGTATAAAAAATATATATCATGTTTAGGTTAATTAGCTTTCTCTAATGTATGATTTATTGATCTACTATTAATAGAAATAATTTTAATTTTGTATATACTTATTTCTATAATATAATATGTATTTATATGTATATTCTATTTTTTATAATAGAATATGTTATATTTAACAAATTCAGTTAATCTATATGTATTTAAGGTGGTTAATTGTTTGTTTGGTAATATATATTAGATTAGGTAATTCTAGAATTAGTTTCTTTTTTAAAACTTTAATTAAATAAATAAAAATTTAAATATCAACAACCAATCAAATTAAGAGAATTAATTTTACATTGCACCTAAGAATGATACTTAAGCAAAATTCAATAAAATGACTTCTCATTTAATATATAGGAGGATATATCTTATAACGTTAGCTTTGTTAGAAAAAAAATTCATCTCTTTGAATAATAAAATTTGATATGGATCTATGTTAAGGCCTTTAACCATTACTGATCTGTAAAACTCGATTTTTATGTTTTAAAAGTTCATGAGACAACACTAACGAAATTGTTTCGAAATTAAAAATATGTATATACCTCTGATTATTATAAAAGGGATAAAGATATATTTCAGTACCTTTGATATCAAATGAAATATTAGTAAACGAAAAAGTTAATTATTAACCACATATTAATCTGAGACATAACAATATCAAAATTCTCATGGGTATATTTCTTAAACAGTTTGATCAACATTCATCATTTCCAAGTTAAAATTCTTTTTTTTTTAATAAGAGTATAATGAATTACTTGCTTTTGACATATAGACTAGATAATCACCACAACGACACGTGAATGTAATTAAAGTGTTGCATGTGCATGCGTCGGGAAAACACGATCAATGCTGGAACTAAAATCTAGGGTTTTGACTTCAGAGATGGAATGTTAAGAAGTTCGACATTCGCCTCATCCCCAAATTGATTGCTTCCCCTTTGGATGGTAATTCTTGCAAGTATGGGGTTCCTCATAATTCCTAAACCCATCCCTCTATTATTGTCTTTCACATTAGTCCTATCTCGAACGTACGTACACTTTTAATATTTCCAAGACCAGAATTCATAATTATATGATCTTATAATCGACACATAGAAACTAATATTCAGCGCCACATATATGGAGTATGGTACCAACATTTTCGTATAACTCAATAAGATGTGAAAATTTTCATGATAGGCGCCAGTATATGTGCTACCTAATTCATAATGTAACTAATTTTTAATGATCAATAAAATATATATAAAATACAGGCATAATTAAATATACACGCATATTGATGTATTGGATAAAAACATTACTAGTTGATAACGAACAAATTGAAGTATCCTTAAAAGGGAAATCTATCTTCCGTATTACCTACCAGTCTTTAATCTCATGGTGGCAAACCAGCTAGTACCACACACATGGAGTATTTCTCTTTGTTTTTCTTTTTTGCATAATAGTCCTCCCAATACTGAAAAGCTTACATTAACTGAATACACGATACAGAAAAATCGTATCAACTGGCTCTCCTTTCATATAACAGTAAGCAAATCATCTTTTGAATTTGGTTGGTTTCTGAAAAGTAAATGAACAAAAAGAAAAACAAAGGAGGTACTCTACAAGAAAACAACGCTATTCTGAAGGACATTTCGAGGGAAAATGATTTCCTCAGAAAATTTCGAGGCAATTCCGAGGACATTCCGAGGCAATTCCGAGGACATTCCGAGGAAACATAAA
>JABAYD010024118.1:0-21182 GCA_014822095.1 Diplotaxis tenuifolia | reverse complement strand
TTACATATGTTTTGGCCTTTTGGGGTTGCATTTGTAAATAATAATAAATTATTGTACTGTTTCCTTATTGGTCTTTAGAATATACTTATTTCTCTTGACCTACACGTGACCTTTGTACTTCGACCAAGGGCCGTTCTCTATTTTTCACATCTCTCTCACACACACATTTCATACCAAACACACATAACACCATGGATTCAGACTTCGGAATCCCCAGAGAACTCTCTCCTCTTCAACAACTCCGTTCTCAGTACCAACCCGAACTTCCTCCTTGTCTCCAGGTTCCTTCTTCTTTCTACTTCAGTGTTTCTATATTGATTTAACATAAGACTTTTGCAATGAATCCAACAAGCTTCTGCTGTTCGTAACTCGAAGAACATGATCAGATATAAAAGTTTCAAGCTTGTAATAATAATGATCTCTGTTCTGTTTTGTTCTAAGTTTTTTTCAGTCTTAGATTGCTTCTGTTTTATTTAACTTGTCAGATCTCATAGCTATGGTTTCTACTACAGGGAACTACTGTCCGAGTGGAGCTTGGTGATGGAACCACTGTGTCCGAGGCCTCTGATTCACACATCATAGCACGTGCCTTCCCACATACCTTAGGCCAGCCTTTGGCTCACTTCCTTAGAGAAACCGCCAAAGTTTCTGATGCTCACATCATTACTCAGCTTCCATCAATCAGAGTTGGAATCGTCTTCTGTGGAAGGCAAGCTCCTGGTGGACAAAATGTCATCTGGGGCCTTCACGAGGCTCTTAAGGTTCACAACTCTAAAAGCACTTTGCTTGGCTTTTTGGGTAAGTTTTCATTTATCTCTCTGTGTTACTACTCATTGGTCGTGAGAGCATTCATCAAACTCTGTACTTTGTGATCTGTAGGTGGTTCAGAAGGTGTATTTGCGCAAAAGACTTTGGAGATCACAGATGATATACTCCAGACTTACAAGAACCAAGGTAAGTTTTAGTTTGATGAATGCATTGTTAGAATCTTGTTTTGATTACCTTATTCTGATAATTGTATGGTTTTAAAGGTGGTTATGATTTGCTGGGAAGAACCAAGGATCAGATCAGAACCACTGAGCAGGTTAACGCTGCACTCAAAGCTTGCATTGATTTGAAGTTAGATGGCCTTGTTATCATTGGAGGTATTTATTTATATTCTCACTAGAGAAGTTATGGTGTGAGTTTCTACTAAACCAAGAGTTTATATTGTGCATTTTTAATTTTTTTGAAGGTGTGACATCAAACACAGATGCTGCTCATCTTGCTGAATTTTTCTCTGAAGCAAAATGCTCCACAAAGGTCATTAACTTGTTCTTTACCACCTTCTTCTTTTTAGATAGTTTTGTTTTAAAATCCCTTTGTTGATACTATAAAGAACAAATAAAATTTTCAGGTAGTTGGTGTTCCAGTTACTACAAATGGAGATCTCAAGAATCAGTTTGTTGAGGCCAACGTTGGTTTTGACACCATATGCAAGGTAAAATCTGAACTTTTACAACCATCTGGTTACTTCTGTTTTGACACCCATATGCAAGGAAGGATCTCTTTGTCCTAGTAATGGCTAATGTATATTGCATCATACAGGTGAATTCTCAGCTCATCAGCAATGCATGCACTGATGCTCTGTCTGCAGAGAAGGTAAATGCTATTTCTTTGCTTTACCTTCATCATACAATGATGATAATAAATACTTCTATGATTCCTGATACCAACTTTCACTTTCTTTTTAATATTGGTAGTACTATTATTTCATCCGTCTCATGGGTAGGAAGCACTCTCATGTTGCCCTTGAGTGTGCCCTCCAGTCTCATCCAAACATGGTTGGTTATTTTTTATTCGGTTTCTTAACATAGCTAATTGATCTGTTTTAGACTGTCATTTGCTGATTTGCACTTGATGCGTTTTCTCTCAGGTGATACTAGGCGAGGAGGTTGCAGCATCTAAGCTCACCATTTTTGACATTTCTAAACAAATCTGTGATGCAGTTCAAGCAAGAGCAGGACAAGGTCTCATTAACGAAAACTATATAATATGAAAGGTTATGCAGTTTCAAGGTTCTCTAACTCGATTTGTACCATTGATTGACAACAGACAAGAATCATGGAGTCATCCTCATTCCCGAAGGGATCGTTGAGAGTATTCCTGAAGTCTATGCTCTGTTAAAGGTAATATGATTTGATACTTGTAAACATATGTATATTTCTTTTGCCTCAGAATATCGAAAATGTTCGTGTTAGTATTGTATCTCATGTCTAAGCTGAGTTTTTTGTGATCTGCAGGAAATTCACGGGCTACTTAGGGAGGGTGTAGCTGCTGACAAGATATCTACTCAGCTCTCACCTTGGTCATCTGCTTTGTTTGAATTCCTTCCTCCGTTCATTAAAAAACAGGTTCGAATTATTGGACATGAGGCTTCTCATTGTTTTACTCCAAAGCAAATAAGTACGATTGCTTACAAGATGTTGATTTTTTGTCTTATTTCAGCTACTTCTCCATCCTGAGTCTGATGATTCTGCTCAGCTATCCCAGGTAATGAGAAGAAGAAACAAAAAGCTAATATGTTACAAAAAGTTGGTAGCCTAAATGATTGTTTTGTTGTCTTCTTCAGATCGAGACTGAGAAGCTTCTTGCGTATCTCGTGGAGACTGAAATGAACAAGCGCTTGGTATGCTCCACTGATCTGAATACTCAAGTTGTTTGCAGCAATCTAGAAACACTCTTAGCCTACTGAAACCTAATTTTTTTTTTTGAAACTTGACAGAAAGAAGGCACATACAAGGGAAAGAAGTTCAATGCTATATGTCACTTTTTTGGTTACCAAGCTCGTGGATCTCTCCCATCCAAATTTGATTGTGATTATGCCTATGTAAGTGTCACTAAGACACTCTTACCACAATATCATAATTTTTATTAATATTACATTATTGAGTGGGAAAAATCTCTGTCAGGTTCTTGGGCATATATGTTACCACATCCTAGCAGCTGGTCTGAACGGTTACATGGCAACAGTGACCAACCTGAAGAGTCCTGTAAACAAGTGGAAATGTGGTGCTGCACCTATTACAGTTGAGTTTCGTCTTCCTTCTTCTTCTTAAGATGGCGTTGATACAACTTCTTTCTTTACTGATCTCACACCTTTATTTAGGCAATGATGACGGTGAAGAACTGGTCCCAAAATGCTGGTTCTACATCAACTTCAATTGGTAGACCTGCGATTCATCCGGCAATGGTGGATCTGAAAGGCAAAGCATATGAGTAAGAACATAAAGCGACTTGCTTACTAACTAACGTTGTTGCTTCAAGTGTTCCTCGGTTGTTATTTAATATGTAAAAAATGGTTTTTGGGCAGGCTGTTGAGACAGAACGCAGAGAAATTCTTGATGGAGGATCTGTACAGAAACCCAGGACCGCTTCAGTACGATGGTCCAGGTGCAGATGCTAAAGCAGTGAGTCTCTGTGTTGAAGATCAGGATTACATGGGACGTATCAAGAAGCTGCAGGAATATCTTGACCAGGTAATATGATTTGTATATTCATAATTGTATCAAAATGATTGTATATTCATGATTTTGTTTTGACATTTTGGGGGATAGGTGAGGACGATAGTGAAGCCAGGATGTTCTCAAGAGGTACTGAAAGCAGCACTGAGCGTGATGGCTTCAGTGACTGATGTTCTCACTACCATTTCAGCTTCAAATGGTGGTCAACAAATTTCTTAATACTCAAAAAAAAAAAAGCCAACCAACTCTTTATAAAGCTTCAGTGTTCTTTATATAAACTCTTTCAATATCCCATATTTCATGTGCTCTTTTTTTTTTTTTCTTAATCCATAAACAATGTAACGTTTGGTGTTGTTGAGTTTAGAAAGCGAAGAAAACAAAATAAGTTTTGGATTTCATTGCTGTCCACAGACTTTACGTATTGGTTTTCCAAATCTAAAATATTACGTATCTTGGGCTGAGCCCATATTTATTTCGGCCCAATTATATAGGCCCAACTAGCATCCCTAATTAGTTTATGCAAAGATTTCGACATGTTAAACTCGGTCGTTTCAAACCCATCCATCCCCATTACCTTGGGCCAGCCATTGACAAAAAAGATTGTTCTCAGCTTTCAAAATAGTCTCTTCTGCTCTTTCTCTCTGTATCTTCTTCCAATTTCTCCGCCTGCAAACCCTAGCGCGCCACTGTTAGTCCCTCTCTATCCCCTTCTTCCAGTGTTACCGTCGCCGGAGCCGTCGCTGCAGAAACAGGTAACCACTTTTTAAAATGCTCGTCTTCTTTTCTCAGCTTGTTTTCTCTGTTAGGTATGAGCGAGAGCTCTAATTCTCAGTAGAGTTTACTCGAAACCACCAAAGTAGAGGTTTTTTATGACGTTCTGTCTTTGCTGTAACAGAAAGATAAAGCTGTTTTGATGGAGGACAACGAGATGCAATTACCAGATGTGCCTTCGGAGCCAGAAAAGAACCAAAACCCTAATGAAACCCCTCAGCCCCTTCTTCCAGGGGAAAACGAAGATGAAGATGGTCAAGCTAATGGTCATGAGAAGAAGAATGATGATGTTGGAGTTGCTCTCCACTCCGAGAAGAACACAAATACTAAGGTGCAGTTTTCGAGTCCCAAGACTGGAGATGAAAATGGCAAAAAGCGAAAGAATTGGTTGCTTAGCGATTCTGAGGTAAATAATTAGACTATGTTTCTACTCTACAGTTGGTTAACAAAGGGCTCATCTTTCTGAGTAATACACTGGATTGAATATCATTTGCTTTGTTATAGAAGGGATGGGAACTTAGTGGTAAGGACTATTATGGTGATCTTCTTCTTACGTGTTCACTTATCTCTACAGGCACGAGAAGTTGATGAAGCAGGGACGCCAGAAGAGCAGCAGGAGTTCCTTAGAGAACTGGCTACCTTTCACAGAGAGAACTACCTGGATTACAAGCCTCTTAAGTTTTACGGGCAGCCTTTAAACACCCTCAAGTTAGTTTTTTTTTTCAAGTTTGAAAGAAGTCTTGCTTTTGTTCTTAAACAAACTCATAGATTTAGTGCCTGACTTTTGCAATGTAGGCTATGGCGAGCAGTCATTAAACTAGGTGGCCATGACGTGGTAATTATCCACTTCTTTTAGTGTAGTTGTAATCTCCTACTTCCTCACTTCATGATAACCGAAAGCATATCATTTAAGTTGACTCTTACCGTCACTTCATTTGTTGTGTTATTGATAACATATGTACTGTAAAATGTGTAGATAGATATTAAATCGGTAAGCTTATCGATGATAAGAGTATATATAACCATAGGAAATACTTTCAGAAACGAGATTTATACTGAAAAGTGATTTAGTAATGCAGATATGTTAAGAGTGTTTGATATGTTGTCTGGACAGTATTTTGGTTTTACTGTTATTAGCCCCATATTTGGGAGTTTATGTTCAATGTTTCTCGAATGTTTATTGCTCTTCATGTTTTTTTTTCATGTAAATTAGGTCACCACATCTAAGCTATGGCGGCAAGTTGGAGAATCCTTCAATCCTCCAAAGTATGGCTGATGTTGCCCTTGGTCTTTTCTAATTTTTCATGATGGTAACTTGTTATACATTTGGTTTAACTATCTTTTCCAGGACGTGCACAACAATCTCCTACACATTCCGCAATTTCTACGAGAAGGTGAGTTTTGTTGTTGTGCATAAGTACCATGTATTTTTTTATCTTGTCTTCATTTTTGCTTATCCACTTCAGACGTTTCTGACTACTTCTTTTAGCGCGTTGGGTGCACTGTTATTTATCATATAGATATAGGTACCTAATGATTTTGAATATTTGCTTCAATTCTAGGCTCTTTTGGAGTACGAAAAGAGTTTTAGGAAAAATGGTGAGCTTGACTTTCCTTATTCAACACACAATCTGTCTTCAGGCCTCGACAAAGAGGTAAAAAAATCCCCCTTAAAATGGTAGCTCCTGGCTTTTCGACACTAAATCCTATGTGGATACTGTTTTTCTCTTCCCTGATCTAAGGACTTTGATGTAGGTCATGGGCCATCAAGGTTCAGGATCAGGCAGGGCTCGGAGAGATTCTGCAGCTCGTGCTATGCAAGGTTGGCATACACAGCGCCTTGGCGGATCTGGAGAGGTTAGTGAGACTATTGTTAAGATTTCATTTCAAATCTTTCTGTACTTTCATGATTTTTTATCTGCAGTAATTTTCCCTGTACCATAACGGTGTTCTCCTTTTGTTTCAGGAAAAGGGATTAATCTCAACCCCAAAGCATAAGAAACTCAAAACCATTGGTAAAAAATCATTTCTCTAAAGGCATTAATATTCTTGTCTACAAGAGTTGCTTAACGTTGCGTTTCGAATGTTTTTTTTTTCAGGTCTGCATAAACATAAAACACCAACTTGCATGGATCTTGTTGCTTCAGCAGAAAAACAGTTACGGGAAGCTAATCCTCTCCTACTTATTTTCTTGTAACTCTTAGATAATTATTCTAAACTTTTCTGTTTCTCTTTTAATACCTCTAAGTAGGTAATAGGATGAAAGCAAAGCATTTCTTGACCTTTACATGTAACTGTAACTTTCCTTTTCCTGATATGATTTTTGGCGCCTTAGGTCGGTTGCTGATGTTGTTGATGATGGACCCCTTGCTGATTGGGTGAAGATAACTGTCAAAGAAACTGTGAGTAACTGGACTGATTTAAGAAACTTCTGCCATGTTTTCTCGTTGTATCTAGTGACTAAAGACCGCTTTAAGAAACGCCGAAAGAAAAGACAAACTGGACTGATTGTTTTTCTTTTTGAACTCACAGAAGGATTCCTTTGAGATATATGCTTTGGTACCTGGACTTCTTCGCAAAGAGGTGATCACTCCCTAACCCCTATTTTTGAACTTGTGAAGTCTTTCACTTGCGTATGATAGCAAGCACATAGATATCTTTTAGCTACCAAAGCAGATCCGTTAACTACTTTTCTACAACCTAGTCACAGTGTATGTATCTTGGAAGGTCTTGACCTTTAGTTACATGGACACAGCTTTATTGGCGATACCTGTTTCATAACAGACTTTAAAGTCCTGAACATCATTTGTTTGTTTTTGGTTCTCAGATTCATATTCAATCAGATCCGGCCGGACGACTGATTATAACAGGGGAACCTGAGCAGCTTGATAATCCTTGGGGCATTACACCATTCAAAAAGGTAAAAACTTCATTATACATCTCTGATATTGCCAATACGTAGCCCTGTTGTTATCTCAGTTTTCCTGTAATTGTGATATGATAACACCAGATTGTTGGCTTATCAGCAAGAATCGACCCGCTTCACACATCTGCGGTCATGAGCATGCACGGTCGGTTGTTCATACGAGTTCCCTTTGAGCAGTGACTGACCTCAAAAGTGAACTCGTTGTTTGCTTTTAGTTTCTCTTAGGAGTTCAATTGTATCAGAACAAAACTGCTAGGCTGCTGAAGCAGTTTTAACTGTAGTTCTAGTCTGAAGATCGAAGTGAAGAGCAGACAAGACATCGTATCGTGTGCTGTAAGGTTTTCTTATGTAGAAGTTGAGACTAGTTGGAGAAGCTGTTCCAGATCTTAATAGTTTAAAGCCTTTTTAGGATGCAACCAACAATGATATGTATCTGTCCAACACTGGAATGTTAAGCTTTTCTTATTTATAAATTTTATAGATATGAATAGATTTACGTATCCCATCTTTTGTGTATATACTCCCTTGAATATTCAAAAGGGGAACAGTGATAAACCTACTCTCTGCAGTGACATCAGTATAACGTGGTCTACACGTGGCGGTCCGTGATTTCCGCCGCGATTGATCTAATTTTTTTTTTTAAATTTAAAAAGAAAAATAAAATTAATAATAAAAAATTGAAAACATGAACCTTAAAAAGGGGTTCATTGATAAGGATGCTCTAATGATTTTTGACGTTCTGGTGTCTTTTTAAGTATTCAAAAAAGTACAGATATGATTTGTTTTCAAAAAGTGAAAGAAAAGTTTTAAGGGAAAACAATAGTAAAAAAAAAAAAACTTACTAGACATTTTTCATGAATCTAAAAGACTCATGATTATCCCTTGGAAGACATGATCAGAACATAAAGTTCATAATTTATTTCAATATTGTTATCATGATGTTAATTTAAGGTTCAAACTCGTGAAGTCCAGGCTAATTATTTAGATATCAGAAAATATTGCAGGTATTATTTGATGTATCAGAGTTTATGTCTTTCAATTTTTTAAAAGAACAAGAGACGTTAGTTTGGTCTAAACAATGTTCAGCTATTGGATAAGACAGCATCAGTAATTTCTTAACTAGATTATAAGATAATGGTTAGAACAACTAAATAGTCACATACATGTATATATGTATGTTGTGTGTGTCTTTATCATGCAGACAACATACAAATGATACTCATATGGAAAGATTAAACCCAATTGCTTATTCTCAACTTTACTTGGTCTAGCTCAATTTGCATGTAAGGCAAATGACATGACCACATGGGAATTTGCTAATGTATACAAACATATCTACAAATGCTTTTACAGTAACATGCTCCAAAGCCCCAAAAGCCACATGAAATATTTATTTTGGCAAAACATTTCTTGCTGAATGGATATATAATTTGTTATCACCCTAGTATGTATGTATAATAACTCCATATTCTGGGATTAATATAGAATTTGTTCCATGAGACGTAACCAAAATAAAATTCAGGTTTTAGACACACAATCTCTTTGATCAAAGATTCACAATAATGTAAGCTTATATTTGCACTCGTTGTAATATGCTTCTTAAAACATTGACTTTGGTCTTGTGCCTTTTTGTAATGTTATTTAGCAATCAACCATTAAATATACATACATAAATAAAACAAAAACTTTTTTTGGAGTTTATTCTCCCTCCGTTCTGAATAAGTGTCATTTTAACATTTTTACACATATTAAAAAAATGACAGAAACATATGTAAAATGTTATTAATTATACTTCTTTGACCAATAGTATTTTAGATAAATAGATTTATTCATAAAATCAATGCAGTTTTCAATTAATTTTTAGCTGAAAGTAAGTATAATTTGTATTGGAATTGCAAAGCGACACATTTTTGTAACAAGAATAAAATGTTAAAATGACACTTATTATGAAAGAGAAAGATTATTGGTTATCTGACAGTATTTGTGTTAGTATCTAGTTTTAAATTTTTGTTAGTATATTGGTATCATCTAAATAAGCTTCTCCACTTTTGTTCCTAGTCAATAAATTTGTCCCTAGGGAATTGGAACATTCCTCTTTTTCACATATCTTGGTAATCAAAACTCCTTTTGTTATCTTGCAGCAGAGACTCTTAACTGACACTACATATCTTGGTAATCAAAACTCCTTTTGTTATCTTGCAGCAGAGACTCTTAACTGACACTTCAAATGGTTCATGTTCTTAGTTGATCTTCCCATGTTAAAGTTCACAAATTCATATGTAACTGACGTGAAACACCATGTACCTCATGTTTCTATGCTTTGCTGTAACGGTTGTCTTTTACCATTACCTTAGTCATTGGCTAAATTTGAAAGCAACACCCGTCATCATGATCTTGTCACCAAAAGCATTTTCCGTTTTTTTTTGTTATCAGTACATACGATCGAAAAATCTCATTTTCGTAGAATAAAACTAAAGTATTAGTATCTAAACCGACACAAAACAATATTACATTTGAATTGTTAGTTGAGACACATAGACTATCCATACCATACATGCCAATGTTAAGGGGTTTGACCGGCATACATGTGGCCTACAATATTTTTTTTAAAACTTGCATTCATAAATCATTGCAAAACCACTTCATAAATTACTAATGGTGTTATTGCAAAAACACTTCATAAATTACTAATGGTGTTAAATTTACAAACTCTAACAGGAGCGTTAATGACTTAATGCATATATTTTATGCATGCAATTAATTCCATTATTGGAATGGACATCATATAACATGGCCACTCCAATTATCCCATTGTTTTTTTTTTAGTACCACACTTTAAAAGGCTGCATAAACGAGGACTGTCTACTTAAGCAAGAAAAGTTTTGATCTATCTCTTCTCTATATGTAAGTTAGTGTTTATCCTTATAGATGTATTATGTATACATTGAACTTTACGGAAAAAAATTCGGAATGAATGTACATTATACGACAGATAGTTATGGGAAATACTTTCGGCCTATACGTTGATTTAAACATCAAAACTGTTATATTATATACTATGACTGAAAACTTATAGTATAAAACATTCATATAGAGCAACTTTTGAGACGTATATCCATCAAGAATATGTCGTAAACCTCAAAACTTCTTAAAAGAATTCGAAACCGTTAATTAAAAACTTTACTATATGACACATCGATCTATGAAATCGAGCTAAGTATGATAATAGTTATACCGTACATCACGAAACCCTAGCAATGAATAAAAGAAAGACATATATGGAGAGGTTTTTTCTAAGAAGTAACAACAACATGAAAGACATATGCATTCCTCTTACGTCTAGCATCGATCTATCAAGAGGAAAGAAAAAAACACGAACGCTCAAATATGCATATTAACTACAAAATAAAGACCAAAGATCCCAAATGAAAGACGACTCCACAAATGACAAAAAACACACATAAAATTATCCATTGATAAATATGTAAATTCAATTAAAAGGTGGTCTTGAAGGTGTACCAGCTCCCCACCCTAGCAAATGAGGATCACCGGAAAAACCATAACCACTCACATTACCTCCTAACTGTCCCTGACCGGTCACGCCCGACGGTGGAGAAGCTGATGGAGCTTGCTGCATCTGCGGTGGGCCTCCTACTCCGCCGCCACCACCACCACCACCGCCTTCTTTTTCCTCCTCTTCAATAGGCAATCTCTCGAAAACCGCATTTGAGAATGAAGCAGCCATTAGTATAACCGGAGCTGATGCAACAAGCGGAGCCACAACGCTACCTCCAACCACCTGACCTTGCCCTCCGGCTAGAAATATCGACAAACCACCAGCACCAGGAGGTGCAGGTGGTGGCAAAACAGTTCCCGTAAGCGAAAGAATCTCAAACCTTCCATGTAAAGTCACAACTCCTCCAGCTCCAACACCACCGCCGTTTCCTGGAGTGACTGGCTGACGGAGAGTGACGTTAGAAACGGTGCCGTTTCCTCCTAAAACGGAGACACCTCTCCCTCTCCTCCTAGCGTAAGTGGAAACACTCTCAACTATGTCAGCTCCTGGAGATACTTCAAGGACGTGAGATCTAAGCGTGTTGGGGCTATCACGCGTCACTATGATCGGTGCCTTTGGTTTGTTCTTAGATCCTGGTGGACGTCCACGTGGACGTTTACCAGGTGCTGAGCTTGATGTAGCTGGATCTGAATCGGGTCGACCCGTCTGGTGATGCTCCTTGTTTGAGTGATCAGATTCTCTTGAATCATCAGACGGCTGCTGCTGCTGCTGATGTTGCTGGTGTTGTTGTTGTTGTTGTTGCTGATGATGGTGCTGGTCCAAAAGATTGATTCCGCCTTGCGGTTGAAGCTGTTGTTGGTGGTGAATCTCCGGTCTGAAGAGGTTATGAAAGTATCTAGACCCTCCACCGCCTTGCTCGTAACCGCCTTCCATCGCCGCCGCATCTACTAGCTCCCTATCCCACCACTGTTTATTCGCCAGCTCAAATAAGTTTTCTTGATTCTTGGTTCTTGAAATCTTGATTCTTGATCTTTCTCACTGATATCTGAGAGGTGAGGAAGAGCGTGAAGAGATAAAAAAGAACTAAGATCGAGAAGTCAAGATATCAGGATTTTGAGGAGCCACTACCTAAAGAAGTGGGTGATTAGTTACACAAGCCGACAAAACCAAAACAGACCAAGAACAGAACTAAATGAAAGACCAAGAGAAAAGAAAAGGGTAACTTATGTAAAAGGAAACCCTAGTTTTTATTAGGGCAAGAGGAAGAAGCAGCTCTTCCTTGTTTAAGAGACCACGTCTTAATTCTGATGTACTCTTGAAGAAGGAGAGATAAGCTTGAGGTTCATGTGCGACTCTGCAAATAATATTTTGGTCCTCTCACTGAACGAGGAAAGTAAAAGCAAAGACATGGACCGAGAATTTAGCGGAGAATCAGTCCCTTTATTATATTATATATATATATATATTAACGTTATTTAGTATAAGTATATAAATTATGAAAATATGTGAAAGAAAAAAAGCATATATTACGCATACAATCCGACAAAAAATATGTCTGTAAATGCTTATCCTTACATGAGATCCCAAAGAAAACTAGGGCTTCATCGAGGTTTTTGTTTTGGCTCCAATCGAATAAAATTAAAGAAGGAAATATTGTGAAGAAGTTTTATAATTTGAAAGCCTGATTAAGATTAACAGGAGAATGTTAAAAAAAAAAGATTAACAGGAGAAAATTAATAAGGTACAAGGACGATTTGTTGATCAAAAAATATAGATGACGCATCACTTTAAAAAAATCCAAAACAAAATGTCAAGTGGAAGTTGGGTACAAAGATGATAAACGAATCCCACAAGGCCACACTCCCTTGAAGGCGCGTGGAAATTACTTTTAAACAAAATTTCTCTAATTAAGTTTATCGTGTTGCTAATTATTTTGACTTTTATGTTTTTAACAAAGTATTTTTGGTAAAGGTAAAATGGATTAGATGATTGAGTAGTATTCCTTTTACGATAAAGTATTAAGTCTGATAATTCTGTTAAAAACGTAACTTAGTTTAGATTATCTCGTTGTGCTAAGTTAAGCTGATCTTATTTTAAATTTTAGTATATAGATTTACCTTATTAATTAGTACTAGAGATTTGTAGGCTTGTGTTTTTTTATTAGTGCTGATAATTCCTATCTAGCTCACTTACTGCAATCATCAATCCTGTTTGAATATGAATGATAGCACCTGTTCTCTATATATATTTACATGTGTGTGTTTGCTATTATTATACGATCTTGTTGAACCCGAGTTATCTAATTAGATTATAAAAATTATGTTCTTATTAAATTTTCCCATTTGTTGCATTTGATACTTAATTATTGACCCTTTTTACTGCTAAGAAAATCTATGTTACTTTAGTTATCATAAAATACAGTTGACCCTTTTTACTGCTAAGTTTAGAGAAAGTTGATGGTTCAATCGTGTGAGATTGTAATTAATAACACCAGTGTTATCACAATGTCAATTAGTTGATAATTTTGGTTTTCATAAATCATTGATGGTCTATTAACTAACCCCGAATCGGGTGTAGTACTAATTTAATCTTCGTTTTTCATAACACGGGTAATAGCATCAAAAAGTAATGGGACCACTGCACTATTTTACCTACTAGTATAATATTTGTGGAAAACTTGAATGAATAAAAAATTGGTAAGAAATATTCAATAATATAACAAAATTAATCCATTTTCAAAACGAAATAATTATATATATATATATATATATATGTGCGAAATGTTTAAACAAAGTGGAAAATTTTCAAAATGAATAGTTAAAGAAATATATATTAAAAGTAATTCTAGTACGAGGATATTTATATATATAATAGTTGAATATATAATGAGATATAGTTTGGACTGGCCAAGTTACACCTATAAATAATTTAGTCTGAAAATGAGTCAATCAAATGGTTTGATCTCCATAAGTCAACAAAACAGTGGTCACTCGTAATTCCCATCAAAATATACTCATTTATAAGTTAAAAACTCATCTACATGGGTTAATCATGCTCTTATATACTTGTAAGTAACTATAAGTTTCTCATTTCCATTCACCTAAAATGAACATAAATTTTTCATGTGTCGTCTCCAATCAATTAAAATAAAAGCTTTGATTTACCATATTAATTTGCTGGGCCCAAAAAAACGTCGATGGCTCCAAAAATAATTACCATGGTATAACACATTCAAGTAATTTCAAGTTCTCTTTATTGAAGTGACTAAAACCCATTAATGCTTGGACCTCATCGAATCGTGACTGCATGTTGTCTTGGTTTAACTGCATACTGCACCCATATAGTAACACCTAAAGCTCCTCAACGTGGACGCATGTGCGCTGAACTATGTAGGACCCTCTAGAAACAGATCGGAACCGTCTAGCTTCATGGCGTACGGGACCCACGGACCGTCGTTTTCATCGGCGCAACCTGCCGCGCGAGTCAGGGGATTGGTATGCAATATTAGCTTTAAGCGGACACATTAGCTTGCTCCGCACGTGCAGTCAAAGGTCAGAGTATGAAAGTGAAAGGCAAGCAGTGTGACCACGTGGAGGCGGTCGGACACATCGGTACTTGGTCAATATCCTTATCCAATCGCACCTCTCCCGAATCTATCCAGCCTACCCATATCAATCACTTTTCTTAAGGTTTGTACTTGGGTCACTTCTGCCGTATTTTACGATTTTCAAATAAAAATGTGAGTTTTTTTTACGTGTTTAAATCATAGAAAATAATAGAATTTCCAAGATTTAACAATGTCATAAGGAAATCTGAAAAAAAACGAACGTGACTGGAAGATTATCCAGCTTTTCTGATATTACTTGAAAAGTTGTCAATCAAATTTTTACCGTCTGAGCATCGCTGAGTCCGGGACATATGATGAAGTCAGGCCCGAGAAAGCTCGATTGTCGTTGATGTGAGTAAATTTGCGAGACGATTCAACTTGGTGGACATCCACCATCTTTTTGTTGATAAGCACTTTAAATGGGTTGATTCTTTATACTTACCATGTAGTTCCCTGGAGCTACGTGCCAAATTTAGTACAATAAATGTCTCCAAAACTATAAGTCTATATATGAGAGGACGGTCCAAAGTAAAGTTCTTATATTAGTTACTCTCTTTTATTTTTAAATGACGTTCTACACTTTTCACATAAAATATGGCAGGTTATACAATTCATTAACTATCTTCTCATTAATGATGTAAAGAGTAGGTAAGTTGAATTTGTTAACTAAATAGAATAGTTATAAAGGGTAAAAAAATCATTCTCATTATATTTTATCTAGTTTTTTGGAAAGCGTCATCTAGTGGAACAAAATATTTGTTCCAAAACGTCATTTAAATATGAACGGAGGGAGTATGACTTATGAACCTACTGGCTGCTGGTCTACAATTAAACCATTTCAATCACATATACATACATATATCAATGACTTGGTACGTCCAGTTTATAATTATCGAACATAATTTAAAAGTTATAACTCGCCACTCATGTGTCATAAGATAACTCGATCCTTGTGTTCCTGATTACCGCAAGAGTTGTCTATATCAGCAGCAAACATGGATCAGTTCAAAGATATTCCGACATGAACTGTGATAAAAACACCATTTAAGGTGATAAATATAAAAAATGCTGCTTGTTTGGAGAAACAATTCAAATATTTATTTTGACTTTTTTGATATTATGCTATATATTTTGAGGATGGGACAACATTAAAAAAAAAAGATCATGAAACTATTACTCACTTTAACAATAGTTATAACCCTTCCAACTCGGTATGACATCATTTCAATTAAATATCTGGAAGGTATAAACAAGATTGTCAAATTATTTCTGACACCCTTAAATAGTCCGCTCATTTTAATTTAATTTGCTTATTATCAATCAAAGCACCATGGGATTGTATCGCCAAAGCAATTCCTATAAAACTGTATCTATCAAATATAAACATTTACATCTCAATCGTAATCTACATGGTGCTCTTCGTACTAGAAATTATTACTTCGCAGATCAAACATAAAAATGTTAACCTTAATTGACATCTCAGTTCAAAACGATTTGTTGTTAATTGATAAGCTCCAAATGTTTCGATCCATGGTACTTTGGACCAGTTAAAATGGAACGAATATGATCATACTATCTTTGCAGACAAAGGAAAAAAATCTTAAACCAAAAAGATTTGTACTGATAGTTCAACCCATCGATTTTTAAAAAAATTTAGAGAGTGGTTATATATCGATACTAAACTAAATATAGTAATTTACATTTGAATATATATAACAAGTCTATCCAGCTGGTAAATCAAATTATCAATCAAATCATACTTTATTTGGTTTGTCGCACGGAATCTAACATGTCCCGCCTTGTTGCTTTGTGTGAATACAATTATATAAATGAATGATTGGTTAAATAATAATAAATACAATATTAATAAGCTATAAACGAGGATATACTATTATTATACTTGAGAATAGCCGCTTGCTAGCTGCTACTTGCTACATATTTCAGTTTTATTATATTGACAAAAAACATAAAGATTAATTCTTACGATCGACTTTGACTTGACATTCTGTTAGATAATTTATAGGAGGAAACATTATTGTATTGCTCCTATCAATTTGGAGAACTTGGTATCCCAAATATAACTATGTTATATAAAAAAATAATAAGCTTACAATACTTTTAACTAGCGTAATGATGGTCACAACTTAAGAGGAGCAAGTAAAAATCAATTAAATTAGTGTTCTCCACTAGATTGTATAAAGAAATTCAAAAGCAGTTGTGATTAATCAGAAATTTACGGGTCACCTTTCCGATAATGCCCAAACCCATTCTCACATCTTTGGCGACTTGTGATCTGCCACCACCCCATCCACCAATATTAAAATATAGCAAATTATAAGTCATGAAAAGAAACAAAACAAATTGTCTTTTCAAACTTTTAAAGTCTCTTTCAATTTGTTTCTACTCGTTTTGAATTCGAGTAAGCCTTCATAGTTTATGCTTTGTGCATTCATATAATTTTTAAAAATTGAAGAAAACCTATTAAACTGTAGAAAAGATAAAAAAATATATTTTATGTTGCCGTCGAGATGTAAGCTTTTAAAATAACAAAAAAAGTTGTTGACAATAAAAGGGTTGACAAAAAAAAACAAAAAAATTGGTGATAAATAGTGAAATTAAAGGGGGTTTATTGATTAGACATTACTAAATTGGTTTGGCAACATGGGCAAATTGCCAAATTTGTTTGATATCGGGCCCACACGCCCACGTGACCGCTTTGGACTTTCCGAGTTTTTGTCGAAGGCTTTGGGTCCATGTTGATGACCCCACACAAGACAGCACAACAAATTCTTAGTAATCGTTCCACGTCTACGGTGTAACGTGGACGGTCAGGATATATTTTTGCTTCACTTCTCCAAGATTTTATATGGTAACTAATTGGATCTCAAGGCTGTCCACCTAAGATAAAGCCCATTAATAAATTTAGGCCCAATAACAGTAGTTGGATAGATTCTTCTTACAGGACTTGTAGGAGTCATTATAGGAGTCATCCCTCGTAGGATGCTCATGTTACGCGATAGAGAATGCTATTTTCTCTTCTGTATCATCGTCTTCACAACAAGCCATGAGGAGTTTGTTTGTGTCTTGAAAAACAAATCTATAGTACCTTATTGATACAATAGATAATTTGATATGATGAGGTGTTGAGAAAACTTTAGCTGCTGGATCCGAAAGTCTTGTAGAAGTTAGTAATAAGGCATTTGCAACTATCTAAGTGTTCGTTAACTTGGAAAGAAGCATGACTCCAGGTCCTTCAGTCCTTTATTTTTTCTGATTTTGGAGGGATTGTATGTTTTTCTTATCTCTGTTTTGTTACACTGCTAGCTTCGTGATGTTTGTTTGTTCATCCAGTTCGGTTTGGATTGAGTTGTATCAGAGACTCTTACGACAATATTTATGTGGCGCAGAGACTCTTACGACAACTATATGCCAAACTACTCTTTCATTTCAAAATAGATGTCGTTTTACATTTTCAAAGCAAAATTTATTGACAATATTCTTCATTATGTTTTTTTATTGAAAATATGTAAAATTGATTGTTTTCTTAATTTGTGTGTAAAAACACTAAAATGAAAGGGAGGGAGTATATGTTATTTTTCGGTAAGAAAATCTATTTTTTTTGTATGTTCATACATATAACTTAACAATTATATTGATGTGAGAAAAACACATAACCATTGCCGAGGAAAGTCCTTTTCATAACTTATTTGATGTGATCGTATAAATCATTCAAGTAGGTAGATGGTCTCTCAAGGCTTATCCATTTCAGTTTCTATCCAAGATTCCCCCAAGAATAAAAAAGAACATAAACATTCTGAAGTTACAACATGGTATACAGTCTTTCGTGGGAGTTGGGAGTAATTCAAAAGAAAAAGATTATACAATTTCAAATAACTAGTAAACACAAACTAAAATATACATGATAACATATGTTAATTTGATTAATTCACCAGAGAAAACTTGTTTTTCAGTAATTGACAGCGTTAATTAACATAAAATTAGATCATTTGAGCGGGGCCCATTGAATGAGAGTGAAGAACTAAACAAGTCATGAATCATAATCACGCATCGTCATCAATGCAAAATTTCCTGAAAACAAACCTTACCTTACTTTCTCCTCCTCTTCCTTTCACACTGATTCCTCCCTCTTCCTTCCAAATCAACTGCTACCGATTTTCTTTCAAAGTTTAAAACTTAGTTTTATCCTCTGTTTTTTGTTTCTTCCCGGGAAATTTGATCTCTGTTTTTTTTTTTTTATCTGTCATGGTCGTTACTTGTTAGTATGATCCTTTATTAGGTTTCCTTAAAACCAATCTGCTTTTCCTTTCTTCTCTTCGCAGACCCAATTAAACCCTAGAATCTCTGTTTCCATTTCGATGTGCTCTGTTTCTTCACCTTTACTCCTCTCATGAGGAAAAAGTTTCAGACTTTGGCTCCTCTGTTATATCATGGCGTATCATTCGATTCCAGGAGGCTCTGGGTTTCACTACTTGAATTCTCCCTTTGGTGATACAACCTTCACTAAGGTCTTCGTTGGTGGCCTTGCCTGGGAGACTCAAAGCGACACTCTTCGTCGCCATTTCGAACCTTATGGTGAGATCCTTGAGGCGGTCGTTATTACTGATAAGAACACTGGTCGATCCAAAGGTTACGGCTTTGTGAGTTTCCCTATCCTTCTTTGTTCATACTTTATATCCTCTGCTTCCATAGTGTGCTTTAGAGATAGTTGGGTTCTAGGTTTTGATTCAAAGTTATAGTTTTGGTAATGCCATCGTAGGGGCTTGCAGATACAAACTGTTTCGTTAAGCCTAAGATGAGAGCATTTTCATGATTGGTGAATGACTTAGCGCTCTGTGATTGATTTTGTATGGAGGATATTAGGTGACTTTCCGAGATCCAGAGGCTGCTAGGAGAGCTTGTGTTGATCCGACACCTGTTATAGATGGCAGACGTGCGAATTGTAATCTTGCTTCTCTCGGGAGGCCTCGGTTTCCATTGCAATATGCGGTGATACCCAATGTTCCTGGTTAGTTTTGCTACAGTGTTCATCTGTATCTTTTTCTTGCATTACTTTCTGAGACCTTTATTTTGCATTGTTTGTTTTCCCCCTTCTTTAGGACGGATAAGACCTGCTTCCCCGTATGTTGGAAGTGTGCAGGGTCCCCGTGGTTCACTTTTTGGAAGCCTTCCTTATCGGCAACCACCTGCTTATAGCTACCAGCAAGGAGTTATGTACCCTTATGGGTGAGTAATTCAGAGTTTACAAAATCTCGTTGCTATCGTAAATCTGCTGTACAGACATGCTGTACTTGCTAGTCCATTTCACAAAGGTTAAGTCACTTGGATCAAGTGGGAGTTACCAATCACAGCATGGACAATCTTCATTTAGAGATTCTGACGGAATAGGGTTCTTGTGTGTAGCACTGGGATGTGAATGTTAGGATTGGTAATCTTCCCGGAAATACAAAAAATAATTCTAGAAAATTTGTGGCCGAGCTCAATTGGGTTTAGACAGGCCAAGTCATTGAGTGTATTTGGACTTTTTGAGGCCAATCTGAAGTTTAGGAATGAACACTCAGTCTAATTCTCCAAATTTAGTGTTTTCTTTTCCTAAAATATTTATTATTATTATTATCATCCATGGTTCTATATCTGCTACTCTTTGATTGTCTTGCATGAAAATTTACTCATCTGTCTCTAACTTTAGTTGTTCTTTTTTGGTGTTCTCTCAGTGTTACCCCTTATGGACCTGAGTACACGTACTCACAATCTCAGGTAGGTTTCTGAAACTGTTGCAGTCTCTTCTTGGTTTATTTAAGCATTTAAAACTATTTTCACTTCGGTTATATAACTCATGTCTTTCTCGTCATGTTGTTTTAGGGCTTATATGGTCCTTACACTGGGCAACAGTACCTTCAGGTCTATGGATTACCTGGGTCTGTTAACTCACCAGGCTACCAATACGGGCAACTGAGTCAAAACATCCCTGCTGGTCACGGTTATACAGCGGTACAGGGCTATTCAGTTCCAGGAAGTAATATTCAATCTCCCTACCCTCCAGCTGTAGCAGGTCCTGCCCCAATGCAGTCCCATCCTCAGTATATGCAGAGTAGCGGTTCTGATCAAACAACAGGGTGAATAATCTCAATCAACTATTTCAAGCATTTAAATTGGTTTGGAAATGATACACACTCTGAGTTACATTATTTCTTGCGTATTATAGGTAAAGCTTGTTGCTTACAAATGCATCTTTATGTTTCATTACTTACATATGTTTTTGATCTCACCTATTACTGTTTGTTACAGGTTGTAAGTAGTAGGGAAAGTGGATTTTAGGACAAAGGACAATGGAAGTTTCAGGGGTTGTGATCATGTTATCGTAACCCTCTCATCATGTATATACATATGAATGGTTTCACTCTGGAGGCAAGGGTTTTCTGGGTGAACTGGTAGTAACAAGCTTGGTGTACAAAGAAAAAGCATACTATACATATAGTAAGAACAAATATACAGATGCATGTAGATTTGTGGAATCAATATCTGATTCGTTTGGTAGTTTAGATAGTCTTCTTACTTCATAATTTCTTTAAGGCATAGGAGTGTGTTAGTAAGAAGATTGTTAGGTAGTTTTTTTTTTTTATGTCCTAATGAGTCAAGGCCTCTGCATTGTAAATACAATTAATGTCTATTTAGCTCACTTAGCTTCTTGTCCTTGCATATAATTAGCTCTCAGGGCTTTACTCTTTTCCATGTATATATGTACAGTTTCTGGACTCATAAATTGTTACTTCATGACACCAGTTTAGTCTGCTGGCAGATTTCAAACAATGTATTAATGTTGTGCCCATTGTGACAACA
>JABAYD010024117.1:0-10626 GCA_014822095.1 Diplotaxis tenuifolia | reverse complement strand
AGCAAGATTGCTACATTCACACAGAAGCCTAGTGAGTCCTTTAAAGACTCATGGATCAGATTCAAGTTCTATCAGCGAGATTGTTCACACCATGGGTTCAACGAGGTACAATTACTTAGCACCTTCTATAGGGTATTGCCTTGAGATATCAGATGGCTCTTGATACAGAAAGCGGATGCAACTTCAACACTAGGAACCCAGAAACAGTTGTGAGACTTATAGAGAACTTAGCTAACAGCAAGAGCACCAAAAACACTGACTCTAGGAGGTCTGTTGCAGCTCTAGGGAATGAACAAATGGAGGAGCTGAAGGCTAAGTTAGATGTTGTTAACAAGCTCTTTAGAAAGTAAGTCTGCTCAGCTGAGGAAGGTGTCTTGCGAATTCCTAGGAATGTTAGGAATGGGAGAACAGAGGCTGTAGATGATGAATCTAAAGAATATGTGAACTACATTGGAGGAACTGGATTCCAAAGGTCTAGGAACCAAGATGGGAACATGAACTTCAGTGGTAACAGACAGACGAATAACGTCAACCATAACTCACAGTATCAGAGACCCTACAGCAACAACAAAAAAATGGAAACTCTTACTACCAGAATCCACCACAGAATAGAGAAAGTAAGGTTGAAGCTTTGCTTGACCAATTTCTTGAGGGACAAAAAAAGTTTATTATGGATTTTAATGGGAAGATAGATGATCTCTACACAAATCTGAACACCAAAATTGAGACATTGGGAACTCAAGTGAAAAAGCTTGACACACAAGTAGTTCAAATTGGAGAAGATTTAAGAAGGAAGAAGCCTTAAGTAGAGATGTAGGGGATGAAACAGGGAAACACCACGTCAATGCCATATTAGATGATGATTTCTCAAGTGGTGAAACATGAGAAGCTGCAAGGAAATGATTCTGAATATGAACACTCGCATGATTTTGACAAAACAGTTTCGTATCGATCGACACCAACACAGGTGCATCGGTCGTCTATCTCTGAAATGGATCGATCGGCACGTCTTCAGTATGTCGATCGATATATTTTGACGAATCAGTTTTAGAATGCAAAGCGGTAAAGATCTTAAGTGCATGAGGAGTTCGCAGCTCAACACCCACATCCGCCCAGCCCCTTCGACCTAATATCGATCGATATCTTGAGCCTGAAATCGATCGCCTAATAGATACCAATGTCGATTGACATACTACTTTCAGCATCGATCGACACGAACCTCTTACATACCAAGTGAGACTACCACCGCTTGACATATCACGGATTAAAGCACTCAGACCACCAACCAAACCATCATCCAACCCACCAGATACCATAAGCAAACCTTCAGATATTACACATGAGCCTATGGAAGTTGATAAAGTTACCACAGGGAGAACATTAAGGAAACGAAAAAAAAAGAATCCTAAACATCTGAAGAGGGAGCCTAGTAGCAAGGAGATGGATGGTTTCACTAAGAGAATCCTCAAGATTCCACTGGTTAAACCTTTTGAGGAGGTTTACTTTACCCACAAATTGTGAATGTTCTTTAGAGAAACAAAGGAGACTGAGGAGGAAATTAGGAGAATGTTTCATCATGTCAGGGACATGATGAATCAAGGGATCACCACACTAAAGAAGAGGAGTAACCCAAGGAAATTCGCAGTACCATGTAAGGTAAAAAGTATTGATTTCCCACATGCATTATGTGATATAGGAGCATCATTCAGCATCCTACCTAAGGTTATGGCAGACCAGCTGGGCCTGAAAGTAGAACCTTCAGAAGAATCTTTTACTTTTGTGGATTGTTCTAAAAGGAACTCAGGAGGTATCATCAAAAACCTTGAGCTGCAAATTGGTACAACTGTAGATTTTCATGTCCTAAACATCAAGCTAAATTGGAATTCATCCTTCCTACTTGGAAGAGCATTCATGGCCATCGTGACATGAACACAAACAGATTATGCCTTATTCTAGTGGATTCAAACATTTATTATGACCCAGTTCGTGTTTTAAAAAAAACATGTCAATTTATCGGAGACTGGAGACGATCATGTATGCATCGCCGCATGCCATTGTGAAGCCGAGTATGAAACCGATTACACAGGATCTATCGATACGCATACGCTTTCATCGACCGACAACTCACATGAAGACGACCGATATTCATACTAGCTCATCGATCGACATGAACAAAACGCGTGAAACCCTACCGGATCATTGTTACCCTATCTTCGCCTTTCAAACCGCCCGATCACAAAAAATGTTTTCCATCGGCAGCTGGGCAGACAGTGGTTTCCACAAAAGTTTTGCAATTGATACTTCAATTACCCCTGAAGGGTATGAAGAAGAGCACGATGAGGATTACAAAGAAGAACGTGCCATTGAGATTCATGCTATCTTTGAAGATGATAGACTTATGGAGCACTCTTACGATACGCATATCGACAGATGCTACCTCAATCAGCAAAACGGACACGCAAATCGATTGATACCCTACTTGCCACATCGATTGATTTTAAGGCAACCTACTTCAACAGAATTGGAAATTGTCCAATTCGTAAAAAAACAAGAGAATGGTATATAACGGATCTTGGAGATACAAGGATTATTCATACCAAAGAAGCAGACATGATGCAAGAACCTATAACCATCTTGAGGCAAAGCAAGAAGGGCACAAACTACAACTTTCCTCATGAAATATGCAGAAGTGCAGCAACTGACCTACCAAAAGCATCCATCAATCAATAGCCATTGATTGTCACAACACAAGCAGCATCGATCGATCTAAACTCTAACCCTAACTCTTTGTTTAAGCAATGTTATATAGATCCAAGTTATCTTACTGCAAATGAGTTTGGTGTTTTCAGGGATCCAGAAGGCCATGCACGAGCCATGGATGGAAGGATTATCCAAGAATCCAGAGAGGACATAGCAGACATTCTTCATATGGCCAATGGACCCAACAACCAATTCGTGCATCCGTCGACCGACCAAGCACATCGACAGACGGAGCAATCTTTTCGTCAATCGATAGACACTACCGGACGTCGATCGATACCTACCCAGAACGTGGCTTACACGACAATAACCGACATGGATTCAAGGGAAAATAAGGGTGAGTATGGAGTATACCGAGATGATTTTGGGTATGCAAGAGGAGTCAACGATAATATCATCAATATCTCTAAATATGATATTAGAAACCTTTTGACAAGGGTGTCTATGAGTGAGTACATCTACATATGTCTTCCAGAACATGAAGCGTCATTCACACAAATTAAACTAGTACCAGAGATCTATACAAAGGATGAGATTGATGAGATGGTATATGGGATTTGTGGAGCTCAAGACATGAATGTAGAGGAGCTGCAGACGAGGATAGACAATGTCTACTACCCCTTGGACACACATGTAGATTGGCTTAGCTCTAGAATGGAGGATATAAGAGGAGAACTAGCCGAGTTGCGAGCACAACGTGTAGAGGAAAAGGATGCAGTCGCATTGATCGACACAGACCTTGACGCGTCGATCAGCACGAGATAACAGCCATCGACAAACCACGCTGAAGTCAATATGATGGAGGGAAAGATAGACCATTGGGAAGAAGGGTACCTAACCAGTAGGATCACCGAGTTCGACGACCCTCTTAACAACAATGTTAACTGGTTGAGTTCAAAGATGGAGATGATGCAGAGAAACATGGATATGCTCCTTGAAAAGGAGAAGAACAGACAAAATGAGCCCAATTTGATCGATGCGTGATTCGCAGCACTGGAGGACCAACTGAACACTTGCGAGGAGGACGTGAATCATCGTTACAACTCCCCAACTACGCGTTACTTAGACAGATTACTAACCAGATAAGTGGGATACAAAAAGAAGTCGTTACCATCCAGAATCAAATTGATTTTCATGTCGCAGGCTCGACATCGATCGATAGGCGCCACTGCCAAATCGATAGACTCTAAGAAGCTGCCAAAACAGAAATTCAGCACAAGAGCAGAAGTTGATCAAGTCATAGACAAGTTTTACAAAGCTCTAAGAACTGTCGAGGAAAGACTCGACAGGAGGTGTGATGATATACACTTCCCGTTCGTTAGCAGCATCAGTGGATTGCGTTCAGAAAATCAATGGCTGCAGAAGGAAGTAAATGCAATTTAGAGACAAATTGCAGGTCATCCTGAGATGTCAAAATCGATCGACAGAGTGACTACAAGATCGATCGATCCAACTACTCCAGAGCCGATCGATGCATCACTTGTCGCGTCGATCGACACTGTGTCTTCAAAAGACCGAGATCAGTGCGTACAAGTAAAGCAAATCATGCTTGATTCAGTGCAAAAGGAACTACAAGAATTCTCATTATACGCCCTTGATAAGATTGGGAGACACAAATTCAGCATTGAGTACCTTGAGGATAGGCTACAAAAGATCTTAGATGCAGTAGTCAAGATGGATGACAGATGGACCAGCAGAGATGAAGCCACAAGAAGTTTCATGGCCACTTGGTTCAGAATCAACAGAGATGATGTTGATATTTGTTTCCCAACAAGTAGCTACTTCTCCACACACTAGCTCAAACACCTCCAAAGTCAAGCTAAACGACTATAACAAAGCGCTGAGTGGGAGGCAACCCACTATTATGTATTTTTATTTTTACTTTCAACTTTTATTTTTCGTTTTACCTTATTTAACAAAAAAATCTTAGTAGAAGAATGGCCTCTTATCGACCGACGAAGACATGTCGACCACAATCGACAGAGCAACACACGAGACGACCGATGCCAAGTCATCCGCATCGATCGATATTGAGTACGGTCAGGTATATCGTTCTTACTTGTTACATTGAGTATTTTTGATTTATTTTTTTCTTCCATTCGGCTGAGTTACACTGGGGACATTGTAATTTAAGTATGGGGGGGATGTTTACTGACATTTACTTTACTTCTTGAGTCTTATTAAATTGTTTTCAATTTTTTTATTAAAATTTCAAGAAATGGACTATGAACGTTTTGATTTTACATGATATCTAACCACTCTTTTAGCATAATTCTATATCTATTTGTCACAGATAGTACTAAAGATGCTAAATTGGATCAACATGTCAATTATACGCACTGGCTTAGAATGTTTAAGGAACCAAAACTAGCCTCCAACGTTAAACCCGACACAAATCGCTTGAGATACACTGGATTGGATTCCTCCTTCAGGTCTGAAAGGTACATGTCTGTAAACTTTTGGTTTCCTTCTCTTCTCTCTTCAGCATCTCGAAAAGAAAAGTTGAAATGATTTCTTGAGATGCAGAGGGGTAGGTACATTACCAATGACCCCACTATTCTAATTTAAAGGAATGATCACACTTCGATAAAAACGAGGGAAAGGTAAATTAGCAAAGAACCCATTATTCGCCTACATCGTTAGCAAAAGAAAAAAAAATAAGAGAATAAAACCAATAAGATGAACAAGATGAAATGCTTAAGCACAAATCTCTGTTCATTGGCATTGAATTATAAAAAGATTCAAAGAAGAGAGATGTAGGGAGAAACCAAAATGAGATTACATGTTTATTCAGATGCAAGTTTGAGTACGAGTCTATGTGTCATTTGATCAATACCTCCAAGGTAAAGCCTACACATTTATTTTATGTTAAGAAATGAGGTTAGTTAAGGGAAATGTTAGACAATATATGCTCAGTTGTTGGATAGTTCAATTTGACTGCTAAACTAGGATATTGCATAATGTATTTTTGTGATTAGGATTTCTTAGATGTGGATTGCAATATAATAGAGGTGATAATTTCTATGTTTTAAAATATGTGAGTCTCTGCCGTTTTCAAACTTCTTTCAGAGAGACTTCCTGCCTGTTTCCTATCTGTTTTGCTTGAGGACAAGCAAAATGGTTAATATACCATGGATTTGACCCTCTTTTAGTCATGGTATATAAGCGTTATAATATCTAATTACTATATTTTAGAGTACTATTAGTATATTTATAGGCTCATGACTGATTTGGGAGAAATTGAAGTTTCTGGAGCATTTTGGAGAATATTAGAAGAAATCATCCGAAGCTGGATATCGACTCCTACATAAGGTCGACACGGAGAGTTTATAATCGATCGATGCACACCTTGTCACATCAATCGACACCAAAGGAACAAAAGTCTGATACGTAAAGCTTAACTACAAGCGCGTCGAACGATATCCATAATCGATCGACGGAGCGAAAGGTGAATCGATCGACGGAGAGAAAGGTGCATCGATCGATATTAGTCAATAATAATTGATCGAAATTTCTATTGATCTGACGTCCCTTAGTCGGGTCAGCCTTGTTAGGTCTCTAGTAATAGTTAGTAGACTTATTTCAAACATTGCGAACACTGATGAATTTGTTATTATTATGTTCAGCTCTTTAGTATCATGCAAAAAATTGTTAGCACCTACGAGATTATAATCCTAAAACCTGAATAAAAATCCAAAGTCTAATTCCTTTCTTTTAAGCTCCAAAATCCTCAATCATCATTAGTAGAGCGATAGCCCTGACTAATCTGAATTGTCTTTCATTCTGCAATTTACTTTAAATCAATTAAAACCAACCTAGCCTAAATTTATATTAAATTAGATTTAATTGATTCTCTACCTCCTCGTGATTCGATCCCTAAGTACTGTAGCTGAACCTCTTATTAGAGAAAGTATTCACTCTTTAGGGTAAGTTGAGTGAGACCAAATGTTAACATCAAGCAAGCAACAAGTTTCAAGAAGATTTTTCAAGGCTCGAAACATTCAAGCTTTTCAAGAGATGTTGAAGCTACTTGATATGTTTAGCTAGGGTGTCATCTTGAGTTCTAGACATGTGTTCCTTATAAGGTTAACTCAATGTATGAATGCAATCTATGCTTCTAGACTCAATTCTAAAGATGCAATGATGCAATTAAATGATTTTTTTTGTTGTTTTTGAAAATTTTCAATTTTTTTTTTGGTTTTTCTATGCAAATAAGTAAATACAATGCAATGCATGACAAGTAAACAAAACAAAACACAATATGAAATATTATACTCTCCCCCAAACTTATTTCACACAGTCCCTTGTGTGAGAGTATACATGGAAGAGAGATCAAAAGAGAAATAAAAGATGAAAAAACTAAGTATTTACAAAGGTATAGATGCACTTACTTGGAGTTTGCATGATGAGAGAAGGGAATGAGGATGGAGGGCTTGTTGTGACCCTGGAATTTTTAACAAGACTTTTGGGAAGATTTTGATTTCCCCCAAACTTGACCTTAATCTTATTCAAACACATTAAAATAAGATAAGAGATACATATACGTATATACAAAGGATAAACATGAGACTTCCTCTCAAGTGAGCTTGCTAATCATAAGTATCAAAAGGCTGAGCCAATGCACCTTTGGTTCTTCTCCTACAAGAACAAGAAAACAAGTATGCAAAGAAACGCACTACTATCCATAGAAAATAGATAGATTTTTCATCAAGGAGCCTCACCATAGATGTGTCATGAGTTGTGAAATGAACTTTGAGGTTCAGATGGTTATGAGAATCAAATGCATATGGTGGGAACACAATGTCAACTACTGATTCAAATGAAGTTTTAACAAAGTAGTCAACTCTATCTCTATCAATCAAATAAAGCACAATGTTCTCATTCTCATGAAGGTTTTGTTCAAGGAGAGGTCTAGGTTCATCAAGCATCAAAAAGTCATATTCAAGATCAAATGAAGCACAAAGTACATGATCTAGAGTTTGATCCACGCAGATTAAATCAAATGCTTTCATGTCACTATTATCAAATATAGGTCAAGAGTACAGTGTTGTATAAGCATGAGAATTATCAAATTATATGAAACTACACTTATGAAGATGATAAGTTTTTTTTTAAAACATTTGTTGTCTCTCATGATGCTCACAACAATGTTGTGTGGCAGCTACTTTCACAGATATTGTCTATTCCACAACTCTGATACTTATGTTTTATATTCCTACATTGTCCAGTGATATGTATATTGCAGTCCATGATATATTAGCATAAAAATAAAAACAAGTGATTACAAAATAAAACAAAATGATTTATGGATATATTTTTGTAAAAACAAGTGGTTACAAAATAAACCAAAAGGATTTATGGATATATCTGCAAACTCAAATTTGCAGTACAGACTATTAGCCATTGTTTCTTCATGACAATAAGCTGTTTGGAGAACTATAATTAGACAATCCACAGCTAAATTTTACAAAATTAATCGGACATATATATTTTAAGAAAAAATAATAAACAGATTTAAAACAACTAAATTAGTTATTTTGTTTCTTTTATATATATTACCTACATTAACCTAACATTAATCAAAAATTATCTTGCTTTAAAAAGAAGAAATTACAGTATATTCTTAGCATTTTAGATTATTAAATACATACGTCATGGGCGTTCAGAAAAAGTCAAGCGCTTTCATGATCGCAGTTATGATTATAATAGTGTTTTCAACACAAATTTCTCACTCACTAAATACAGAAATGTGTATTAAACATTGCATTTCAAATCAATGCATGAACATAGTGAAAAAACCTGATTTAACCATATGTAAAAAAGTTTGCGAGAAGTTTTACAATAAACAACAAAACAGCCATACAGAGTATCTTGCTCTAAGAAATGGTGGTACGCTTGCCAACCTTGCTCACTCTGCTTACTGCTATGTGTATCCTGCCGATTGCACTAATTGATTCAAAGTATTAATAATTACACATTATCTTAATTTTGTCTATTCTCTATAAAAATATATGTTGTTTCTATTTTATTTTATTATGTATTAATATAATACTAGCTTGTGTTTATTGTATTTATCAAGTAAAATCATTTGTTTTTATTTTCAGCTGCTATGAAATAAAATTAAATTTAGTATATAGAACAATATAAGTAATTTCAATGACCATTCAAATCAAACTGAATTAGAAAATGCAAAAACATGAATACAGTTGCTAAAAGACTGATAGAAATCACTAGAAAACATTTTTTTTTAAAAGAACGGCATAATTATTAAACAACAAAAACTTTAGCTCAAAATAACAATGGCATGACTTCATCTGCTACTAAGTTTGGTGATACGAAGAGAATAAGCATTAAGCACAGTTTAAATCACGGCAAGAACACAAAACCAAGTGATCACCAAAAAAGTCTTGATATTTAAATTTATACTTATAATTTGGATACTTTAATCGTGGACCAATTCTTCAGATATAGTAATTTAAAATATATCAAATTATTATAAATATATATATATATATCTTTATATTCTTTCCTCTGTTTCATAAAGAATGTCGCTTTAACTTTTTTATTTTGTTTCAAAATAAGTGTCATTTTGCATTTCCAATGCATATTTTTATATTAAATTTCATTTTTGTCCTTCTAAACAACAAATTGATGTTTAGTTAAATAATTTTAATTTAAACAATTGTATAATAAATAAAGATAGATTAGTATATTTTATTGATTTTTTAATTTGTGTGAAATGTGTCAAAATGACACTTATTATAAAACAGAAGAAGTATAAAATAGAGTTGCTTCCCTCTTCCATGATGCCACCTAAGAAAATTGTTTCATGACGTCTTGACGTGTCCACGAACTCTAAACGCACTGCATCATCAACTGATGGTATTATGGGCTTTCTTCACGTATTGTGTGATTGGGTTCTCAAAACTTTATAATTATCTGGCCCGAATAAAAATGGATGTTCCTCTAACCTAATACGGCATGAGCGAAAATACAAAGTTCATCTCCCCTCTTCGTCCGGCGGAGGCGGTGACGTTTGCGCTTCTTCTCGCGACTGAAACGAACTGATTTATGGCTTCGTCAGAAATCCCATTGATTCACTGCCCCACGATGTGTCTTTCAAGGGCGCTGTTTATATCTAAGAGTCAGTGTGGATTTGGTATAAATACATGTTAGGTTCCTCTCCTTGAACCAATCTTCCCTTCTCTTGGTATCTCTTATATCTCATACTATTCTTCATCTAGCTTTCAGTTGCTATACACCTTCGCATGTTTAGTGTTTTTCAGTTGGCTGGCTTAGTGGGGATCTTATGAATTGTTTATGGGGGATGATGAGCACTTTATATATGTATCTCATACTATAATTTAACGTTTTTTATTCGTAGGTATAACTATCTATTATATTAAAAGAGAAGTTCTATTCATGTGTGATTTTTTTTTAAATGGACCTCTCTAACAAATTGTGTATCATTTACTCATTAATAACATTTTATAACTTATCAAATCATTCTGTATATATCTGTTATGTATTAAATATCCACACCTAAAAAAACGGTTTAGTTTAACTAACATATTTTGCATCATTAATGAATCACAGACGACATCTTAATAAATATATATACTCAAAAATCCATATGCAAAACACAATTGGATTTAATCAGTTCTGATCATCATTTATAATACATGATTAGATTGAATATTCAACATGTCTGGTTTATATAGTTATTAAACGAAATCATACATCCGCATCAGACCGATACTGATAATCATATGATATCCAATACATTACTAGCTTGATTATTTCTTATACATTAGTACATATTATACAAAAACTTTATAATTGCTACTTACATAAATCATAAAACAA
>JABAYD010024099.1:0-16710 GCA_014822095.1 Diplotaxis tenuifolia | reverse complement strand
AACACACCGGGGCTCCATATCTCCACAACTCTCCATCACAACCACCTTAAATCTCAAGAGGGTTAATATTAGAGAGACTCAATCGCAAAGGCGAGGTCTCATCCATCAACTTTCACTGCAACCACCCAAGAGAAGGCTTCACACACTACATCCCTACTACCATCAGAGAGCATCATCATCCTCCTCCGACGTGATCTCGTCCAACAAACCAAACCGAGACCACATAAATGAAAACAAAAAAACAAGAACAACTACAACCTAAAACAAATCTAGGAAACAAAAGCCGGCGACGCAAAGCATGGTGGAGCTGTAAAAGCCTCCACCTCCCGGAGACTAAGCCGGCGACGCGGAGCTAAGGAAGCCTCCACCCCCCGGCAGCTTTATCGGCGACGGCGGAGCTTTCGGAGCCTCCACCTCCCGGAACAACACACTGGACACGGTGAACAAGCTGTAACAAGAAGAAAAAGGACCACCGTTGCCGGCCTCCTTTAGATGCGATTCTCTCTCTCTTTTGAAAAAAAAAACTCGAGAGACCCACTGCAGTGTTTGCTAGTTTAATTTGTAAGACAAAACATATTCGTACCTGTGAGAAGTAAAACATTGCCGTCAATCCGAAAAAAAGAGTTATTCAGTCAATTTTATTGGGCCAAGCATTAGCGGGCCTAAATGGGCTAACTACCATGAAGTCCATATGTAATGAGGCCAAGTTCGTTACCTGCCGCGCCAAAAAATAGAAGCCACGTGTCAGTCATCCACAGTGGACTTTGACCCGGTGACGCTGTCAGATAGAGGAAAGACACTAAAAAATAATAAAATGGAAAAATCATGTAACAAGCGACAAGAAAACAAATGCAAAGTTCCAACGAAATCGAAACTCGCATTTGCTCACCTTCTTCTTGCCGTTATTTATTCAAGCGTACACTCAATTCCATAGCGTATGGGTGATGTTAGATAATTTGGATCCGTATACGTAAACCGGATCCGTATTTTGAATTTTGGCAGATCGGTTAACCGTTGGGGGCTATCTGAGAAGATGCCGGAGACGGGAGACATCGATCGTCAGATCGAGCAGCTGTTGGAGTGTAAAGCGTTATCTGAAGCGGAGGTGAAGACGCTCTGCGAGCACGCGAGGGAGATTCTGGTGGAGGAGTGGAATGTTCAACCGGTTAAGTGTCCGGTTACGGTTTGTGGCGACATCCACGGTCAATTTTACGATCTGATTGAGCTTTTTAAGATCGGTGGCTCTTCGCCTGACACTAATTATCTCTTCATGGGCGATTACGTAGGTCAGAGTCTCTAATTCTATTCATTGATTGGTGGATTGTATTGTATATGGTTTCGCTATGCTTGGATTTGATTTGAAGATTGTTGATTTTGGTAGACTTGCTGCTACATTGCATTTACTTTTGGAAGACTTTCCCATTGAGAAGGCAACTATGTTAGCGTTTGGTTGTACAGATGAAGATAAGGGATTACTGTTTGTACTGAGATTTGTGTGTTTGTTTATGCCTTCGTTTTGGTGGTTACGTTTCTCAAGTAACATAATTGTGTTTAATATTGTGAAGATAGAGGGTATTATTCGGTGGAGACAGTCTCGCTCTTGGTAGCACTCAAAGTTCGCTACAGAGATAGGCTTACCATCCTTAGAGGGAATCACGAAAGCCGCCAAATTACTCAAGTGTAATTTTTTGTAATCCTCAGCTTCTGTCACAACGCAAAGAATCAGTTGTTCCTTGTAACTTCTTTTTCTTTGAAGCTTTGTTTTGATTGCCATCAACCTTTTTCAGGTATGGATTTTATGATGAATGCTTGAGGAAATATGGAAATGCTAATGTCTGGAAACACTTCACTGACCTTTTTGATTATCTTCCTCTTACAGCTGTCATTGAGAGTCAGGTTCAATCACCAATGAGTCTTTAATCTACCTTAATAATCTCTCTCTGCTTCCACCGTTTTTTTACTTGAACTAAAAAAAACTGCTCTTATTCTCCTCTAGGTTTTCTGTTTACATGGAGGACTATCACCTTCTTTAGATACACTTGACAACATCCGTTCTCTTGATCGAATCCAAGAGGTTAATTCCAAAATCCCTATGTCAAAAGACTCAAAACAGTTCCACTTTTGCTACTTTATATGTTACATAACGTGACAAAAATCTTTGTGTTTGCGCTCCCTTCTAGGTTCCACATGAAGGGCCAATGTGTGATCTGTTATGGTCCGATCCAGATGATCGATGCGGTTGGGGAATATCTCCTCGTGGTGCAGGCTACACGTTCGGACAAGATATCGCTACTCAGTTTAATCACACCAACGGACTCAGTCTGATTTCAAGAGCACACCAACTTGTCATGGAAGGTTTTAACTGGTGCCAAGAAAAGAACGTTGTGACTGTGTTTAGTGCCCCAAACTATTGCTACCGATGCGGCAACATGGCTGCTATTCTAGAGATCGACGAGAACATGGACCAGAACTTCCTTCAGTTCGATCCAGCCCCTCGTCAAGTCGAGCCTGAAACTACACGCAAGACTCCAGATTACTTTTTGTAAGTACCAAGGAAAGACAAAAACATTCTTAACCTTGTTCTGTAATTTCATTTCGCCATTGTCTTGTTGTTTTGTTTTGTTTATTCTTGGTTAAGAATGTGTAACCTTTCTAACTGATACAAGATTCTTGTTGAATAAAGCAATTGTTGTTGAGAGGTACATATAATACAGAAACAAGCCGTAGGAGCTGAGATCTAAACCAAAAAAAGAACACTTAGATCACAACATGAGATTCAAGAGCTTTCTAATTCACTACGGATCCAATCTTGTGCACACATCAAGGCCTGGACAGTACTCGGTCTAAGGGAGTACCAGGTTTCACTAATCCTTCTCTTTCTACAACTCTCAAAGGCGTCTTCTTCTGATGATACATTCGACATAGGAACCGCCAACACATTACGTGCCACCATGGAGAGAATCGGGTACTTTGGTGTGTGAACTTTCCACCAGTTGAGTATGTCGAAATCTGAGTTCCGTGGGAACAGAGGCTCCTCTAGGTACTTTTCAAGATCTGATTTAGAGTCTTCAACTGGTGAAGTGGTAGTCTCGTTAATGTACTTATCAAATTCTGTGAGTCTATCTTCATGCTGAAGCTGATGATGGTGATGATGATTCTCTTGCCAGTCAAGGGCTTGGTCTGATGATGCTAACAACGACCCTACAGAATGCTCGTTGTAAAGAGCTCGGACATACTCAGTGATATCTTCAATAAACTCTGAAGAACTGGAATCATAAAACAGAGGGTAATAATACTCCACTAGCTTCATCTTGAAGCGAGGATCCAATATAGTAGCAATGGCTAGAACCCGGTGGTTTCTATTCCAGAACTCGTCGAATCTCTTCCTCATTGTTACAGCTAAAGAGCTAATGAAACCATCAGGGTTCTTGGTCCATTCTATTAACCTGAGATGTATGTCACATATCTCCGGGAAGTAAGTATTTGCGGTTAAGCTATTGCTACTCTTTGTGAAAGTGTTTGTCACTTCGACAAAGACTTTCAAGAACCCAACAACTGTTTCTAACCTCTCCCACTCCAAATCAGATGGACACGACACATAGGAATCAGGATCATGTTGTTTCATGAGTGAGAACACGTTCTTCTGCTCTAATGCAATCTCCAGCATCGTACATGTAGTGTCCCATCGTGTTGAGTCATCTATACACAAATCCCTTTCTTCGAAGCTCTCCTGAATAAACTCTGAGCTTTTGATACACCTTATGCTCTCTCGGATCTTGTTTATCGTCTCGAAACAAGCTTGCAGAGACTCTTGAGCCATCTGGTTAATGACATAAACTCCACAGCTCACATCAAACAATAAGCCATTACAATAAAGAAACTTGTTCTGCGATAACCTCTCTCTGATCTTGTTAGCTACGCTTTCACCAAAGGGAGGAGTTCGATTCGACGCCATAGAAAAAAGCTTCCTATCTATATCCCATTCCATTAAACATGTAATCACAACCTCAGCAAGCATTACATCTGTATGAGACAAATCAATCTTGAAGAAGTTCAAAACTCTCTTCCTCAGCTCCCATGTTTCATCAACATAATGAGCTGATAAACACAAGAACTCATCAGAACCACCGTTCCACACATCGACACTGATACTAATCTTCCCAGGCAACTTATCCAAATCCTCAAAGATCTTATGCTTCTCCTTAGCGTATATCTCCATACAATCAGACTCAACTCTCTCAAACACAACGGGCTCAAACAAAGGCTGTAAATTTCTAAGAAACACTCTGAACCCAACGTCTTCCACCATGGTTAACGGATAACCATGTAAGATTATCATCCTAGCTAAATCAAACCGGCTCCTTCTCTGATCCAAACCGGAGTTTACTACAGAAGAAGCATCATGTTCATGTTTTGTCTGGTCGACGAGCGCTAACTCAAGAGGTGTTACTACTCTCTTCTTTCCCGGTGGAGTAAGAGCACCGTTACTGCTAGCTCTCTTCTTACATCTAATCAAATGGTTTCTCAAATGAGAAGTCCCACTCGCGCTTGAACCGCTGAGTCTTTTCTTACAGTGCCTGCAGATTGCAACGTGTGTGTCGCCTTTTCTCACCTTGTCGAAATCGTTCCACACAGCTGATTTTAGTTTGCTGGATTTCACAATCACTGCGTCTGATAAATCCATCTCATTGATTATCATGAGTGTCTCCTAAACAGTAAGAAAAACGAAATTAATCAAACAAGGAAGCTAAAGTTCAAAGCTTTCATCTCCAAATTACCTTAAAATCTAGAAAGACAAAGACTTTCACAACATTCACCTCTTCATTCAAGTTTCTCGGAGGTGGGTTTAACGGCGGCGGAATCTCTCGGTGTCGGTGGTCGCGGCGGTAGGGTTTAAACTTTTACGAGAGGGGCTTTTCTCTGTTGTTGGTGAAAAGAGATTATTTTTGGTTTGAAATGGTCAGCAGTTTTGTCACGTTGTGCGGCGACAAGAAGAAAATTTACAAAATGGTGCCTAATGTTTATGTAATTTCTAAAATAAGCTCTATATTTATAGTATTATCAATTTGGTCCGTTTTTGTTTACAAATCCAGTAGCTGAATTGTTCCTTCGGTGCTTGCCCAATGGCTTTATCAGCTACAACCTTATCATTATCATCGTCTTCATCGCTACGATTAATCACTCTCTCACACAGATTCGTCTACGCAACTCCGTGCTGTTTGGACTCTATCTTCCTCCGCCGACGCTTGAAACGGCCACTCGCTTCTCAGGTACTCCAATCGTCTAGCGTAATCCCGAATTGTTGAGGAATTTGAAACTTGAATCAGTCTCTTTTGTTATTAGTCGCGTAGGAGCGATGGATACTTCGACGGGTACGAATACGACGTCGTTCCTGACGACTACGATGATGAGAGGGAGAGTAGTGTGGATCTACTGGTAAGATTCTTAACAAGTATGTTCAAGAAGGTCTCAAAGCGAGCTAAGAAGGCCTCGCGTCGTGTTTTGCCAGCCGCCTTGTCACCTCGACTCGTGAGTCTCCTAACATTGTTGTTAGCTGCTTCGTTTTTGTGATTTTGTGTAACCCTAAAGGTATCATTGTGCAGGTGTCGTTTGCAGTAGATGGGATATTGCTTTTGGGTTCCCTTTCCATTACAAAAGCATTTCTTGAGGTTATCTTTTTTTTTTTTACTTTGCTTGAAAAATCACACTCTCTATTTGCATTGTGTACTTGGACTTCGTGTTTATGAGCCTTGTTGTAGGATGACTTGAGTTAACAATTTTTTTAAAAACGCAGGTGATATGCAATCTTGGAGGAACAGTCTTTACGGTGATTCTGCTGATCCGGTTGTTCTGGACGGGAGCTTCCTTCTTCCAGAATTACGGCAACTCCTTTGGACCAAACCCGTTATAACTTGTAAAAACATATATATAGTTTTGAGTTTCTGATGTTGTTGTTGTTATTAGAGAATTATTCATGCCCAATATTTGTGAAAGGGAACATGTTGTGTACATATTCGCTGCAGAGTCATGTAATGATCAGGCCTCAGGAGTAAGAAAGACCAAATGAAAAATATATATATATATATATATATATATATAAATAATCAATTGTAGATAGTAGGAAGAGCATTAGAAGAATGTAGTCGATGGTCAGGTGAAAATATAACTTGCCAGTTGAATTTTGCATGACTAATTCACAATATAACATTTTCACCACTCTCCGTAGTTGTGTTAATTATATGGTCAAAAACGTCTTATGTATACCGTTGGTTTATATTCTAATGGTTTTCGTTCTTCCTTGCACCTAAACGTGTAGATTTCCGCCACTATGATGTGATGAATTAGCGTGCCCTCCCTCACTTCTCAATCTGATGGCCTTACCTGATTTTGTGAAAAGACATGAGACGTCCATTTATAACAGCTGTCATAGACTCACAGCCGAAACCCTTTGGACACAAAGCCATTGGGTAATTTGAAAGATTTGGACCCACTCGTTAATCACTTTCACATTAGAGATTAGGAGTTAAGACCTTTTTTTTTTTTTTATATCCTAAAAAATTCTACTTATACCATTTCCATCAATCTCTTTGTTTGTGAAATATATAATATATGCATTTTTGTGGAAACTGTAAGGTAAGTAAAATCAATGTATCTGTCCAATTATATATTATTTAAAAATAATATAGTAGTGCCATCTTTTTGGAAAATTAAAAGTAGTATGATATAGACCAAGAAATTTAGAAGTAAATTCATTCAGTCAAGCACTCAACTAATTAATTAATTAATGATTACCCTTCAGTTTTCATGCTATATATTTTCGCAGCAACTTCTAAAGTACAAGCCTTTAGACGAAATATGTATTCTAAAGTACACATACGGCTTTATGGGTCATCGCCCATCGGTGATATGAACAATATATTTTACAACAAAATTACAAAAAGACATTTGATTTATAATAATAAACTAGCCATTAGTCATCATGTAACAGTACATTTATCTCATACTAAAATATTAGTAAACACCATAAAACAAAGCAAAAAAAAAAATTCCAAACATCCGAACTTATATTTCTCTTTCCGCCTGCGTGGGAAGTAATACTCCTTTTATTTCAACAGTATAAAATTTAGATTTTTACACATTAAATTCTGATTATCAATACTTATATTTTTTGCAATTCACGTTTTCTTACAATTTTAACCAATAGAATTTCAACAAATATATTTTTAATGTTTTTTACAATTTACCATTACATAATACATTAAAAAGGTAAAAACAATTTTTTTGAAATAGTTATTTTCTATAGCGTGGATATTTTTGAAAAGGATGGAGTAACATGTTTTCAATCTAGTAACATTAAGATTGGTTTTGTAATACACAACATTTATATTCATCAAAATTCCGATGTTACCCTGTTCTGAAAATTGATTTTACTATATGCAGTGCAGCTATCACTTTGAATTTCTTACTAAAAAAATAATGAATTAATTTGTAAACTTTTCAGCGTTCTATAGTTAATCGTCGGAAGTTTAATTAGTTTAATTAAGTCATTTTGCTAATTCAGTTATTTCATTATTTGCTATTAATCTGACATATTTGTCAAACCAAGAATAATGTCAAAACCTCAAACCTTAAGTGTACAAGGATGAAACCATATTTCCAACTTTTTTTGCTTTCTCAACGTCACATTGCTTCCAACTATTCTGACGACGACATAACACATATATATTTTCACACTATTTAGCAAGGAAAAAAGAGAGACTATCCTTATAATGTTTAGCAACGGTACATATCAGGCAACTAAACCGGACTCGTAACACTTTCCAGGACTCTCTTGTCTCTTTGAAATTTCCTACCGACCCATTTTATTTATTTAATGTATTTCTATTGTTTTTTAATAGAAATAATTATGATGCACATGCATACCGAAGCTTTTTTTGACCGTCATCATACGTGCCGGAATCTAGAAAATAAAATAAAAATGAGCTCGTCCATATATATATATAGACGTCAAACGTAGAGAGGAACCCTCGTCAAACCGTAGCTGTTCATTTCTATCCCAAAAACAAAAGAGCAGATAACGAGTCTGATCAATCTCTGATTATCAGAAACAAGAATGAGTCCAATGAATGGTGTGAACAATGATGAGTACGTAAGGTTATTAGGAGCATGGCCTAGCCCTTTCGTGCTGAGGACTCGGATTGCACTTAACCTAAAGCGTGTACCGTACGAGTATCTCGAAGAAGAAGATACTTTGAATTCGGAGAGCGTGTTAAACTACAACCCCGTCTATAAACAAATCCCCATCCTCATCCATGGAAACAAACCAATACGTGAATCACTCAACATCGTCATGTACGTCGATGAAACTTGGCTCTCTGGTCCTCCGATACTTCCTTCTGATCCCTTTGATCGTGCCGTTGCTCGTTTCTGGGACGTCTACGTCGATGAACACGTAAGTCATGAGACTACACTTTTCCTTTTATTTATGTTAAAAAAAAGTTTTAGCATATGGTGCAATCGCATATTATCTTGTCTAATTGTTTTGTCAAAAAGAAACTTGAATGTATATATCAATATTCGATTTACTTAAAATGAATCATATAATTGATCAGTCTTCTTGATTTTTTTTGTTGCTAAAGAGTCTTCTTGATTTTCTTGAAACAATCTTCTTGATTTTCTTGAATGTGTATATTTAATGCGATTATATGATTAGTCATATTCTTGAATGTATACATAAATATGTGATTTACTTTAGAATAAATCTATAATAAATCAAACTTCTTGATCTCTCTTATATAGTGTTTCACATCAATCAATGGAGTGGCAGCAGCAAAAGACGAGGAGGAAAGAAAGATCGCAATAGCGAAGCTAGAGCAGTGTATGGCTCTTTTGGAAGAAACGTTTCAAGAATGTAGCAAAGGAAGAGGCTTCTTTGGAGGAGACAACATCGGATTCATCGATATCGGTTTTGGGTCGATGTTGGGTCCTCTCAAGGTTCTTGAGAAATTTACAGGCGTCAAGTTCATAAATCCAAAAAGCACACCAGGTCTTTTTCATTGGGAAGACAGATTCTACGCACATGAAGCAGTGAAGCCTGTCATGCCCGATGTGGAAAAGCTTGTCGAGTTCGCTCGGCTTAAGTTCAATACTTCAATCTTTAAATAAAGACCAAAGGTTGTAAAATTAATTATTTTGACTGGAATATTTCATATGCTTCGAATAATCTAAATCGGAGAATAAGATGTACTCTCGTCAATTTAAAGGCAAAGTCAAATGTTCTTTTGTTTTTTTTTTTTATTTCTTCGTGCTTCTTATATGTATGCAGAGATAATCGACTGTGGCACGAAGAAGGTGTCTGTTCTTGGATTTCATTATGCTGTAAAATTAATCAATAATCTACAAAAACTTTTTTTTTTCACTTTTCGACAATAGTACTAGAAAATGTAGAGCAATTGTGATTGAAGCTAAATATCATGTCATTTGCAGCGAAGCTTCGCCACTTGCAAGCATCTACCGAAGTTACTAAAAGGTTTTTTTCCTAATAAAGCAAATAAAAATTTGTCAACGGAAAAAGAGAATGCAAAACAAGAGATACTCAACAAAAAGTTTTGAGAAACCCTAGTAATATTATATGGTCTAGACTCTAGAGAGTCATTGAGAAACCCTTGCCACTAATGATGATCTTTGTTTAGAGATAGAGAAAAAAATCCGTGATGATCAACCTAATAAAATACTCATAGCTAGTCGTGAGATGATGAAAACAATTTGTACATCATTGGTCACCTCGTATGGGCAAACTAGTCAACGTACGATAAATACCTGATTTTTTAATTCATTAACTAATTCGCTGCTGCTCTAAAGTTATCCTCAAAGCTAGAGCAAATTTGCCACTCGTATGGACCTTCTCCACTCTGTGCTCCGACGATAGAAGGTGAACATTTGTCTATTTTAACTCTTTTTACCTCTTTAAACAGTAACATGCATGAAATTACAAAAAAAAAACTTCAAAAACACAAAACCAAAAATAAGAACAAAGCAAGTAACTTAGAAAAAAATTAAAGTTTTATGATAACTTAGAAAAAATTAAAAGAAAACAAATTGAGATTATGATAATATTTTCTTGCTTTACCTGAAAATAGTATATAGACTTATTTTTGTATTTCATAAACTTCAACTTTTTCTGAAAAAATAGGTAATGATATTTTTATCATTATAATATATAGTAGTGATTTTTCAATCTGTCTAAATCTAATTTTTAATGTGAAAGCTCGGAGAAAAAAACACTTATGAAATAATAGTTAATCTATTTTCAGAGAAAACAAATAGTTTCAAAATAACATTTTCAATAAAAGTTTATTAGTAATTATGGTAAATTGATTGATTTATTTAAAAAATTGTTTTTATTAAATTTTGATTGTTTAAAATTTGTGAAAATGATTAATTAAAACTAATACATTTAAAATTAAAATTTAAGATATTACTTTAAAAGTGTATAAATTTATATTTTTGAAATGGGAGAGTACTATATATAAAATTTAATCAGAATATAATCTAGTTTGGATTCACCAACTCAGCAAAGACGTGTTTAAACTTAGTCAGTGGTTTGAAATAAATAAATAAATAATATCTACATCCGTTTAAATATTTATTATAAAAGAGTAAATATCTATGGACTGGTGAACTTTAAAATAACTCGAGAAACATGCCGTCGACTAAAAGTCTTCTCAAAAAAAAAATAATAATAACATGCCGTAAACTGACAATTCTGGATCCAGCTTGTTTTTATTTTATGCATGAGCTCTATATATTAGCATTGTGAAACCATTACATAAATATAAATATATATACGAGCACCACTTCTTTTTCGGCATTAAAAACCATGTAAAATGTGAATGTGTTTTCCGCGAAGCAGGCTCTGTTGCTCTCCAAAATGCTGTGCCAAGATTTTATATGAAACCATCACAATAAATTATATAGCGATTGTAAGAGGAAAAGTCAGAAGACTTTTTTGGGTCAATGGAAAAGTCGCCAGACTAGTATTAGGCCATGTATGAGAACTCGCTAGTTGGCATGGGCCTAGCGCTTAATAAATCGGAGATTTTGCGGGATTTAATCGGGGCCTAGTTTTTTGTATTTTTATTGTAAAAATATTGATATAAATAAAAAAAATGAGCTAAACAACAAAATGCATAATGTTGTAGTGGTTTATGACACTTATTATTTTGAGGCAGGTGACATGTTCGAATCTACAGTGTGACTAATGTTGTTTTATTATTATAATCAACGACTCAGAATTTTTTTTTAAACAAAAACGTTACAAATATTTGTTCCACATCGAGAGCCAAGAGGGAAGGAGGTGTTTCACCTCAGTTATAAATAAGTACGTATGGTCTCCTTGTTATAATTGTCAATGGGCTTCTTCTATAGCCCAAAATGTTCAAATCAGTAAAGACATTTTGAATTTTACTTGGTAAAAATCAGTTTTAAACCGATTAATCGGGTTAGTTGACCAATTATAAGGTTGACCGATTAATTTGACTGATTTGGTCTTATTCCGGCGCTGGTCTAACCGGCGATTAACCGGTCGCGTTAACCGAGTTTTAGAACAGAGGTATTAGGTTTTAGCACATTAATCCGCATACTAAACAAAAAAATAAACCCGCATATACAATAATACAAATTAGCATCTTAATGTTATTTTTTGTTTGACTGTTTTTCTCTTTTTGTGTGACTTTTAGTCGCAAACTGAATCATATATGATTTCTGTTCAAGAGTGGCGACTATATACATACATACCAAAAAGAAGTATGACGATTAGAGGTCTATGTTTCATGTGGCATGGGTATCTTTATGACGCGTCGGGTTGCAAATGTCAACAATATAAATTTACTAATCACCAATAATACAAATTTTTAGGAGTCCTAATCACTATTCTGTAATATATTAGTGTCAATTGAGGCTTACAACTCTTTTATAAACATAGGATTTAAACATTTGATATAAACTAATGTTATTTGATATTTGACCAAGATTTATAGGTAGGAGATTTGCATTTGAACTGTTGTCACGTTGTAATGATTCGGTTAAAATTTTTTGTTGCGACTAGCGTGTGTGACTTGTAAGAAAATACCAATGCATTTGTTTTACACATTCATAACAGTCTACAACAAACGAGAGTAGAGACATGGATGTGAAACAAAAAGAGCAAGCAGCCAAGCAGTATGCAGTTAACTGAGTGAATAAAGAAAACAAACTAGTTAATTGGAAATAATTACGTGTACCTGTACAGTTGCAAAATTTTTAACAAAACGATTAGCAGTTGTTTTTAATTGCATTATTAGCTTAATCATTCCGTGTGTAGCTATTATATCTGGTACTTTTGTTACTGTTACTAAAATAGATTTATGATTACAAAAAAATTAGTTATAAATTTATTATCCTGGAAACAACAAATAATATGAAAATAATTGTGGTGACAAAATTGATTAATATTTAAGTACTGGATGAAATGAAACACAACCTAGGATGATTGGCCGTCATAACCTAGGAAGTTGCTGGATCATGTTAGATTTTTCTTTTAATAAAAACTACCAGTCAACAGTCAATTCTGCACACTTTCGTGGTCCAGTGCCGGTCCAATTGAAACAACGACTAATCTTTATTTATTTTTCCAAACTTTCTTTTTTGTTATTTTAAGTCAAACATTGTTTTATTTGTTTAAAAGTCAAAAATTAAATCTAAAAATATTAAAAAAGAAACCTAGCAGCCAAAATGGCAGCTAAATAAGAAGCTCAAGAAAGAAACATACAAGTATAATCTAACTGTTCCTTTATAAATATTCACTCAAACCTCAGTCAAGTAAACAGGCAAAACAATCCTTGATCAAATGTTAAAAAACAAGAAAACAGACAGTTCCATCTCTCAAGACACAACTCAAATCAAGAAAAGACAAAAAACAGAGATGGCTCAGAATGGTTCGAACAGTACCGTTAAGCTTATTGGAACATGGTCAAGCCCATTCGCCTTGAGGGCTCGAATCGCTCTACACCTCAAGTCAGTAGAGTACGAGTATATCGAAGAAACCGATGTTCTGAAGTCCAAGAGCGATCTTCTTCTTAAATACAACCCAATCCACAAGAAAGTCCCTGTCCTTATTCATGGTGATGACTCAATCTGCGAGTCTCTCAACATCGTTCAGTACGTAGACGAAGCCTGGCCGTCTAAGCCTTCTATCCTCCCTTCCAATCCCAAAGAACGTGCTTCTGCTCGTTTCTGGGCCCACTTCGTTGATGGAAAGGTAACAAAAGAGTTTTAACAATCACCTTTGCTTAATTATAATTAAATGTTGAATAAAATTGAAAATATGGATAAACTAAATGTTGCTAAGTGGTTCAAACGTCTAGATCGTATAATAAAAGTTTTTCTTTGGTATGAATGGATTATATAATATATCTACTCTCTAATAAAGTTATTTAACATGTTCATAGTATCGCCTTAGAGAATGTATGTGCATACGTACCTAGAGTACCTTAATTATATATTTTCTTTAAAAAAAAATGAACAATATATTATAATGTTTATGGAAACATGGTACAGTGCTTTGAATCAATCGATGCGGTGGCCGGAGCTAAGGATGACGCCGGGAGGATGGCAGCGGCTGGAAAGCTGATGGAATCTCTCGCAGCGTTGGAGGAGGCGTTTCAGAAGAGCAGCAAAGGCGGAGAATTCTTTGGCGGCGAAAACATAGGCTACGTCGATATTGCATGTGGAGCGATAGTGGGCCCACTCTCTGTCATCGAAGCCTTTTCAGGTGTGAAGTTTTTGAGTCCGGATACTACACCGGGCTTGGTCCAATGGGTCAAAAAATTCAGAGCCCACGAATCTGTGAAACCATTCATGCCTACCGTCGCTGAGTTCGTCGAGTTTGCCAAACAAAAGTTCAATGTTCAGTGAGATGACTTTCTACAAAGGAAAATCTTTGATGTGTACTTACATACGCAGAGGAGAAAAATGTGTAGGAATCTGATTTATGTTTTGCCGAAAAAACATTGTTGTTTGTAAGAATTACTATTTGCGAGATATGTAATAATAATTCGTTATACCGTCTATAATAAACATTATGCTTGGCTTCACTCTATTGAAATAAGACGAAACCAAACCTTGAACAATGTAGCAGAAAAGCTTCGCTGACAACTCCCTCAAAGGTTGGGGAAACCCACCCATTCCTAGGCAATAAGATACGTTTTTATTATAGAAGAAAACACATTAGTATCATCCTAATTTCAGTTCTATAGCACAATCTAAATACATGCATGTATGTATATATATATCTTGTTTCGTGTTTAAGTTTTTGGTATACATATTCAAAAGTATTTAAAGTTTTTTTTTCTAAATCAAAACATTATGTAAAGTTAATTAAACATCATTCAATCAGTTATTAAATAAATTTTCTAAATACAGAAGCATTTAATATTCATTTGAGCCAAAACATCAATTTAGAGTTGAGTTGGCGTACAAAGGATACATATAGGCTTTATGTAACCAATTTTGTGATGAATCAGTGTATAATATAGCTCCTTTTTTCATCATCTGATCATTATTGATAACACTGGTTAGAATATATGATTGAGATATAAAAATCGGTAGAATACATGAAAATCCTCATAGACTGTCGAAAACTCATTCAAACAGGACACATAAACACAAAGACAAAAATTGAAACAAACCAAACTCTACAATACTTCAGCTAACTCCATAAGCATTTCATCAAACAGATAATAGAGTTTGGACTTGTTTTGACTACTTATTTCAAAACTTGGGCATGTACTATATTACCCCAACTATAGCTTAGGAGGATCGGTCTCAACTCTAAAGTAATATTAAAAACTATAGTTAGTCAACAGTCAATCCTTACACATTTTCAAAGTCAAGCGCCGGTGAAATTTAAACCATCTCATTTCCAGCGACTAATCTTTGGTTGTAACTTTTCTAAGATCAAATCTAGAACGAAGACCTTAAAACCATAAAAGGAATACCAAAATATACGCAGCCGCCAAAATTTATCGAATTGTTCCTTTATAAGAATTTTCAAAAAATACTCATCCAAAACAACTCTTTATATTCTCGAGACACAATTCAAATTAAGAAAATACAGTAAAGTCTCAGATGGCTCAGAACGGTCTGAACAGTACTGTGAAGTTATTAGGGACATGGGGAAGCCCTTTCGCTTTAAGGGCTCAAGTAGCTCTACATCTCAAGTCAGTAGAGTATGAGTACATAGAAGAAGTCCTGAATTCGAAGAGCGATCTTCTTCTTGAATCCAACCCAATCTACAAGAAAGTCCCTGTCCTAATCCACGGTGATGTCTCAATCTGCGAGTCTCTCAACATCGTCCAGTACATCGACGAATCTTGGCCGTCAGATCCTTCCATCCTCCCCTCACATCCTAGTGATCGTGCCTTTGCTCGCTTCTTGGCTCACTTCGTCGATGGAAAGGTGATATCAATTATCCTATTTTTTTTTATATCAAACATCAATTATTTATCTGACTAACTAAACATTGGAGAAATTGGATAATAATGCAAACACATGTTTTAAGAATCTTTTAATAGGTTTTGCATGTTATAAAAATAGTCTAACTATAATATCATCGTTAAACATGCGTATATATTGACTTGGGCATGACGTTAGTGCTTTGAAACGATCAATGCGGTGGCCGGAGCAAAAGATAACGCTGTGAGAATGGCCATGGCGGGGAATTTGATAGAGTGTCTAGCGTCGCTTGAGGAGGCGTTTCAGAAGAGCAGCAACGGCGGATACTTCTTCGGAGGACAAAACGTTGGGTTCCTCGACATCGTTTGTGGGGCTACGGTGGGCCCACTCTCTGTCGTCGAGGTGTTTTCTGGTGTGAAGTTTTTGAATGAAGATTCAACACCAGGCCTGCTCAAATGGGCCGAGAAATTCAGGGCCCATGAAGCCGTGAAACCTTACTTGCCTAGTGTCTCCGAATTCTTCCAATTCGCCAAAACGAAGTTCAATGTTCAGTGATGATTTACAATATGTAAATGATGTTTAGATTTGGAGGAGTTATACTATTTGTGAGAACTGGAAATGTTATAATTGGCTTGGTTTGCTTACACGTTTTTTTCATAACTCGGGGTATATGACGAACTTGAAATCCAATCGGCTAATTTTTAAAAGCATGTCTAGCGACACCAAATACACATAGTTGCTCACAGTGGAATTTGATACCATGTTATCTAGCCACATAAACAGGTAAATCTGAGTTTTGTAAGTTTTGAACTCATTAATTGTAGTACTTAACACATTTTCAAATCCATCGTACCACTCGACACGCCTATGTGGTTTTGCTTACACTTTTGTTTGGATTTATTTGTGTGACTCAATCTGTTTCTTTCTTATTGTATTATTTTGTCTACAGATGCATGCTAATATGGAAAAATTAAGAAAGCTGCTAATTAATTTCTATGGTATTTATTTCTGAGAGTTATTAAATGATAAATTTCTCTTTTGTGTTGAATTAATTTGATTAAATTCGTTGATTCAAAAAGCTAATCTCAAACGACTCAGAATCACTTGATTATACGAATCAGGTTTCTAAAGCTTACTTGAATTTGTAGATTGAACATAGTTGTCAAACTTTATGCTGCGGAATGTTGGTAACAACACTGAACTAACGACAGTTTCAAT
>JABAYD010024090.1:0-13009 GCA_014822095.1 Diplotaxis tenuifolia | reverse complement strand
CTTCCATTTCATTCGAATCATGTCAAGTTTTATTTGGTGAAAACTTAACATCTCTGATTATACTTTGATTCTCGAAAGCTATACATCTCGACCATCATTTCTTTATTTATTTTTATTTTTAACGGGTTTCTACAAAAGGGGCCCTCTTATCAGGCATGTTAACATCAAACCAAATGGAAGCCTTCTCCAATGCTTTAGAAACTACTGAGGCTGGGCTCGTTTTCACTTTCATAAATGTCAACTCATTTCTTCCCTTCCACATCTGCAAAAGGATCCAAATGAGACTCTTGTTCTGCAACTCATTCCCTTTTTTACCATTCACGATCAAAAAATGATAGATGTAGAGAAATACTGAGCTTCTTGAGAAACCACCATGCGACTTCTTGCGCAAAAGGACAAGTAAAGAGCAAGTGAAAAATCGTCTCCGTAGCCGACAGACATACTGGGCATGACGTATCCAACTGAATACCTCTAGAGCGAAGCCTATCCTTACCCGTAAGAGCACTGGCCAGTACCCTCCAGAGAAAATGCTTGAGCTTGGAAGGGGCTTTGATTTTCCAGATACTGCTCCATAACGTTTTCTCAATAGGAGGTAAGAGCATGTCCATTAAAGGATCAAGAGAGGTTCATGGGCTCGGGTTCATAGGCCCGAATTTAAAAAAAAATGCTTTAATTTAGGTGAACCGGTTCATCCCACTGAACCCGTATGATACAGATTGAAGACAGATGTCAACACCTCATTGGAAGCTCTTTATTACGCTCTCTTCATCTTCTCCTTCGTAAAAGATAAACGAAAAACGACGAGGAACAGAGAGAGATGAAAAGGAAGGAGAAGAAGCTGAGAGAGAGAAAGGGGTCCATTAAAACCATTGCAGCATTTCTGGACATCAGAGAGAGAGAGAGAGAAGACAAAGCTTTTGAGATTTTTGTTAAACAGAGATTGATTCAAAGGTATAACTCTTCTCTAGAGAGATAAAAAAGGATTATGAGTTGTAGGAGAGTGCTCAAGTCGATACAATCCTTAGTGGCTCACACTTTACTCTTCTGTTTCACGCTCTTGCTAGTTCTTAAGCTCGATCACACCCTCTCCTCCTCATGGTGGTTAGTTCCTCTCTCTATCTCTCTGTAGTCTCTCTCTATTGTCTAAAATTGGATGCATGACTTTGTTTGTTGGAGTAGATCCCGATATATTTGGTCTACTGTTAGTTGTTGAGTATATTCTTAGTATCTTGTAAGATAAGATTGTGTTGTTGAGATATTATCTCGTAGTAGTTGTATATAAACGATGTAACCTCTCCTATGGTAATACACAGAAACATTTCCCAACTCTCTCTGTTCCACTACATGGTATCAGAGCTTGAATTTTTTTCTTCGATCTAAACATTGAAACTATTTGAAAATGTCATATGATTCATCCCCTACTGGTGTGATTGTCACGAACCCGATAACGACGGTAGTGAGGAGAAAGATATCTCCATACGACTTGACCTCTCAGGATAATCCTGGAGCTGTGATCTTGCATCCTCTTCTCAAAGGAACCAACTATGATGAATGGGCATGTGGGATCAAAACGGCGTTGTGCTCTCGCAAGAAGTTTGGGTTCCTTGATGGTACTATCAAGAGACCAGAAGAAGGATCTGCCGACTTGGAAGATTGGTGGACGATCCAGACGCTCCTAGTGTCTTGGATCAAGATGACGATTGAACCATCTCTGCGTTCGACGATTTCACACAGAGATATTGCTCAAGATTTATGGGAACACCTGAAGCAACGATTCTCGGTTCTGAGTGGACCACGGATCCAACAGATCAAAGCGGAACTGGCTTGCTGCAAACAAAGAGGGCTCGCGATTGAATCCTACTTTGGGAAGCTCAATCGTATTTGGGACAACATGGCGACATATTGCCCTCTTTGTGTGTGCAAGTGTGGCAATTGCACCTGTGATCTTGGACCGTGAAGAAGACAAAGTGCATCAGTTTCTCTATGGACTTGACGATGCCTATTACCGAACCGTGAGCTCTAGTTTGGTGTCTCGAACACCTCTCCAAGCAATGGAAGAAGTGTATAACATTGTAAGACAAGAAGAGGACTTGAGAGCTGCACACAAATTAGAGGAGGAAGCCTCTGCGCCGGCTGTGACGGCTTTCGCGGTTCAATCCAAAGGGAAGGGCCGTGGTGATGAGACATCCAAGTCCGTGTTCTGTAAGCTTTGCAACCGTACAGGACACACTTTGGATAATTGCTTTGCCATGATTGGCTATCCAAAGTGGTGGGGTGACAGACCACGGGCACGTTCAACGCAAGGAAGAACTCGTGGTGGCTCATCTTCTACGACTGCTGGCAGAGGACGGGGATCCAATGCGTATGCTGCTCAGGCTGGAACATCGCAACAGACAGAGCAGATCAACTATGTGGTCACAGACAAGGATCGTGATGGTGTGACAGGCCTGACTGATGTTCAATGGAGGAACATAATGAACATTCTTAACGCAAGCAAGAGCAACACGTCTGATAACTTGACTGGTACGTTTACTAATCCTTCTTGGATAATGGATACTGGAGCGAGCCATCACTTGACTGGTAAGCTTGACATTTTGACTGAGTTACGTGACATGGAACCGGTTTTGATAATCTTGGCTGATGGACATGAGAAAATTTCAGTTAAAGAAGGGAAAGTCAGATTAGGCAATGGTCTTATTTTGCAGTCTGTTTTCTATGTTGAAGGAATGCCTTCTGATTTGATTGTCCAGGACCGCACTACGAGGATGGTGATTTGAGCGGCTAAACGGGAACAAGGTGCTTTCCGCTTACGCAGTATGGAGTCTGCTGCTGCTGCTATCACAAAAGATGAAGAATCTTACGAGCTATGGCACAAGAGGATGGGTCACCCTGCTGCAAGAGTAGTTTGCGCGCTTCCTGTTGTATCAAATTCAGTTTCTTTTGTTTTCCTGAATAAGGCGTGTGATGTTTGCCTCCGCGCAAAACAATCAAGATCTTGTTTTCCTAGTAATATCAATAAAACTTTGAAGCCGTTTGAATTGATTCACACCGATATTTGGGGTCCTTATAGGACAAAAACTTTTACTGGAGCAAGATATTTTTTGACACTAGTTGATGATTTCTCAAGAGGTGTGTGGGGTTTTTCTTCTCAATGACAAAACTGAAGCCCCAAACCACTTACACAACTTCATTACAATGGTCTCTACACAGTTTCAAGCCACTGTCAAGAGAGTTAGAAGTGACAATGGCACAGAATTTACATGCTTGAAAGATCATTTCTTGCGAATGGGGATTATACACGAGACTTCTTGTGTAGGGACACCTCAACAGAATGGCAGAGTTGAGCGTAAACACCGTCATATCTTGAACGTGGCCCGGGCTCTAAGGTTTGAGGCGAACCTACCGATTGAATTTTGGGGTGAGTGTATCCTAGCGGCAGGATATTTAATAAACAGAACTCCAAACTCTGTTCTTGGTGGCCGTACTCCATATGAGATGATCCACAACGAAGCTCCGTCTTATGCTCACATTCGCGTGTTTGGTAGTCTGTGTTATGCTCACAATCAGTCAACATCCGGAGACAAGCTCGTGGAAAGGAGTAAACGTTGTGTCTTCACAGGTTACCCCTATGGCAAGAAAGGGTGGAGATTGTATGACTTGGAGAAACAAGAATTTTTTGTTTCAAGAGATGTTGTCTTTTGTGAGAACAAGTTTCCGTATACGCGACGACCCCGACACAACAACGTTTGTGGGAACCAATATCTGAGATTGTTGCTTCAGACGACGATGAAGTTCTCAATGATATCCGACAAGAGAATGTGGATTTGCCTGCTGGGCCGAATATGGTTGCAAGCCCATTACCTACTGGGCCGAATACTGTTCTTGAATCTGGCCCGGCCCAAACTACAAGGCCTTCACCAGTACCGTTACCAACGCCGCCTCCTGTTGAACCTATTCCTGATCCGGCGCCTGAACCACAATTAGGACGCGGTCTTCGGAAGAGAATCCCACCGGTTACTTTGAAGAACTATGTCACGAATTCAGCTCAAACACGAAACCTGAAGAGCAAGACAGGCACCGCCGAACCCCTTTATCCGATCTCCAAGTATCTTAGCTTTGGTCAATTTTCTTCAAGCCATACCGCTTATCAAGTATCGACAAGCAAGATCACTGCACCGAGAACATACAAAGAAGCTTTCAAAGACAAACGATTTCGAGATGTCATGGGAAGAGAGGTTACGGCTCTTGAAGAGAACCACACTTACGACATCGTTGATTTACCTCCGGGCAAGCGCGCCATGGGCTGTAAGTGGGTTTATACGGTTAAATATCGAGCTGATGGAACAATAGAGAGATTCAAGGCACGATTGGTTGTTTTGGGAAATAAGCAAATAAGGGGAACGGTTAGAATTTTCTTGGATGTAGCGACGAAGAGAGGCTGGGATGTTCATCAGATGGATGTCCATAACGCGTTCTTGCACGGTGATCTTACAGAGGAGGTATACATGAAGTTACCCCCTGGTTTCCATTCCACAGACTCGACGAAGGTATGCCGTCTTCGGAAGTCTTTATATGGTCTTCGCCAAGCTCCACGCTGCTGGTTTGCGAAGTTGACAACGGCACTAAAGGGATATGGCTTTGAGCAGTGCCGTTCTGATTACTCACTGTTCACGTATATCAAAGGCTCAACTCAATTACAGATTTTGATCTATGTTGATGATCTGATAATAACATGTAATCAACCAGAAGCGGTGAAATTCTTCAAAGCATACCTCTCGTCATGCTTTAAAATGAAGGATCTGGGTCTGTTGAAATACTTTTTGGGAATAGAAGTTGCAAGAAGCAAAACAGGGATGTATTTGAGTCAGAGAAAGTACGCGTTAGAGATGATTGAGGATGCTGGACTATTAAACTCGAAGCCGGCTCTATTCTCTGTCGAACAGAACCATAAGTTGGCGTTATCGGATGCACCTCTTCTGTTTGATCCTGAGAAGTACAGAAGACTGATTGGCAGATTAATCTACCTTGGAGTTACACGCCCTGACTTAGCTTACTCAGTACACGTGCTGTCTCAGTTCATGCAAGCTCCGAGAGAAGATCACTGGAATGCAGCTCTTCGGGTGGTTCTCTATCTAAAAGGTAGTCCGGGACAGGGAATTTTGTTAAGAGCAGATGAAAATCTACAGCTCACAGGATGGACAGACTCAGATTGGGCATCTTGTCCAATTACTCGACGAAGCACCACAGGATACTTTGTCCAGCTTGGAAGCTCCCCTATCTCTTGGAAGACAAAGAAGCAGCCGACAGTGAGTCTTTCCTTGGCAGAAGCGGAGTACCGGGCTATGGCTTATCTCACAAAGGAGCTCATATGGCTGAAACGAATTTTACAAGCTCTTGGAGTTCAACATGATCAACCGATGGGCTTGAGATGTGATAGTAAGGCTGCTTTACATATTAGTAACAATCCAGTTTTTCATGAAAGAACAAAACATATAGAATTGGATTGTCATTTTGTTAGAGATGAGATCACGGCTGGAACTATTGCAACCTCACACGTCATGAGTAAGGCACAATTGGCAGACATCTTTACTAAAGCTTTGGGGAAACAAGAGTTCGAAGATTTCAAGTTCAAGTTGGGCATACTAGACTTGTGTGCTCCAACTTCAGGGAGGGTGTTGGAGTAGATCCCGATATATTTGGTCTATTGTTAGTTGTTGAGTATATTCTTAGTATCTTGTAAGATAAGATTGTGTTGTTGAGATATTATCTCGTAGTAGTTGTATATAAACGATGTAACCTCTCATATGGTAATACACAGAAACATTTCCCAACTCTCTCTGTTCCACTACATTGTTTCTGGTTGGTATCTGATTGGTTCGATTTTAATTTTCATTTTTGATGGCAAACGATCATTTAAGGGATTTAAAGTTTGGAACTTTTTCTAATTTTGAATTGAGAGATTGTCTCTCTGACTCGATTAGAAATAAAGGTTTTTGTTTGTCTCTAAGTAAAGTATCAGTTTTTGTTATTGTTCACAAGCCTAGTTTCCTTGATAGGATTGAAAGTCAGTTCCTTTCCTCTAAACCAGTTTCAGATTACTTGTCTCTATTCGCTATTAGTAGTAGTAGTAAATAGAAAACAGAATAAGAACTCATGTCATAAATAAAGTTGTTGCAGCTTTTGGAAAAAAACTAATGTATGTATGTCTTCTCTATTGAAGACGGTAGATTACATCTTTAGAGGTACTGCCTTTACTAATGAGTTGCTGAGTATATAGCTCAATGAGGATTGCAACAAAGGTTATGTTATTTTAGATGAAGTCTTTGGGAGAGATTTGATTATCTGTAGGGTTTCAGCGTTTCACTATGGGCCTCATCTCTATCAGTTAAATCTCTCCATTTCCTTATTTGTTACAGACTTGATTAAGTTATTTCTGGTTATGTGGTTTTTATGTAGGGTGGTGTTTTTGCAATGTAGGATGGAGTCCAAGGGTCCTTACAAGTATAATAGTAATGTGCCTGATGGGATTCAATATGAAACTGTCAGTGTTGATCCATGTTAATATTTTTTTAGTGTTCTTCTATTGTATGAGGAGTTGTGTGTGCGTTGGATCTTCAGTTTTTGAGCTACATTATGCAGGGAAAACATACATGATCCATGTTCACAATGTTGGTATCTCGACAAGCTTGAACTTGAGGATTCATAACCAAAGGACCTGCTTCTGGTCCTCTTCCAGTTCCCTCAACTGATGTTACTCACCCTTGGACTGTAATGATCCAACAAAGGGCCATAAAGTATGTTTACAAAACTCTTCAAGCAAGTGTATACTACGTTTAAGTGTAATCTTGATTCTTTTTTTTCAAGTGCAGGCAAAAGACGTCTTCTAGTGGAGCTCGTCCAAATACTCAGGTATATGGACTGAAGACAGAAAAGGTTCTTATGACAACTGGGATGCAATATCACGAAGCACAATAGAGGTTAATTCACTTTGCAATCTGCCTCTCTTATACACACCATCTGGTAGTTTACTTGTTTTTGTTTCTAATTTTCATAGCTCTGCATCATCAATGCTAAATGGAGATTTGATTCTAATTTTCAGCTTCATGTTGAATAAAAACTTTTAAAAAATATTTTCAATGTTCATAAATTCTCAGTGTATTGAATATAAACTTTTAAAAAATATTTTCTTCATTCAAAAACTCTCAATGTATTGAATAATAACTTTCCTAAAAAATATATTATTTTATTAAAAATATATATTATTTTATTCTTATGACCCCCTAATTGATACAGGTTTATCACTATTTATGGATATGACATAAAATAATTAAAAAATACATATGAACTCCAAGAGGGGGTTCATTGATGTAGATGCTCTAAGCCTTGTTCCGGATGAGCATGATTGTGCAATGTCTCTGTAAACCTATAACTACTCTTAGACTAAAAAACACCATCCTTTGTCAGACCCCACTTGTATGAATCCTCCACATATGGTTTGGTTTTATTTTGAGAATCACCTCTGCATCATCCATCACAAAAGTACTCCTAACCAGGGCTTCGTTCCACCTACACGTTCCAGGAGTAAATAAATTTTAAATCTTCAGAGCTAGATCAATCAAACTATCTTCCTTGTACATTGGAAACTTAGGAACATCCTGCACAATCCATTTTTCTGACCAGACGTAAGTATCCCTACCATTACCAACTGACCTGACCAAGCCTTCTTTAGCAGCTCTCTCCCATGCAACAAGCTTCTCCACGCGAATGATGGCCTTAGTCCAGTACTGCTTTCAAGAAAGGAACCATTACGGAAGTAACGGCTTTTAAGTACTCTTGCTACCAAAGACTCTGGCCGAGACCATATTCTCCAAGCTTGTTTCCCCAGGAGGGCCTGACTGAACTTCTCAATATCATGAAAACCCAAACCACCTTCTTCCTTCCTTTTACACATCTTAGACCATGCTACCCAGGAGATCTTTCTTTTATGTTCACCACTACTCCACCAGAACTCAGAAATAGCACTAGCAAGCTTAGAACACAAATCCTTAGGAAGTTTAAAAACCGACATAACATAGATTGACAATGTTAGAAAAATCAATTTCAATAGTATGTCCTTGCCTCCATGTGATAGTGACTTAGCGAACCAACCATGCATCCTTGCTTTAAGTTTTTCTCGTATAAAATCCAAGAGGTCTTGCTTCGAACCTTTGAAACATTCTGGAAGGCCTAAATAAGTCCCTTCCCCACCTTATTTATCAATCCCCAACATTTCTTTCACCTCCAGTTTCGTAGCTTCACTAACTTGAGACCCAAAATTAATGCTTGATTTCTGCAAATTTATAATCTGACCAGAAGCCTCACCGTAGAGCTTTAAGTAGTTCTTTAGCTCAGTACTATCCGCCTGGTTCGCACCATTGGACCACCTGGAGCCAGACAGATTCCTTGTATATCCCCCTGAGCAGCTGAAAGGTTAAGCTTGTTCACCAAAGCCTCAGCACAAAGAATAAATAGAAATAGTGACAGTGGGTCTCCTTGGCGTATACCACGTTCTGGTTTGATGAAACCATGTTGTCTACCATTCAATAAGATTGTGTAAGAGACTGTAGAGATGCATGCCATTATCCAATTGATCCATATCCTGTCAAAACCCATACTTTCTAGTAGAGTCTCCACAAAGCTCCACTCAACTCGGTCATAAGCTTTTGACATGTCGGTCTTCACAGCCATAAAGTCTAATGAGATCGAGCTCACAGTCTGGAGTCCATGAACCATCCCATGAGCTACTATCACATTATCCGTAATCAAACGACCACTCACAAAAGCTCCTTGTGTGTCTGATATCACTGTGCTTAATACATGCTTCAGTCTTTCAGATAGAATTTTTGAGATGACTTTATACTAAACCGAGCAGAAGCTGATAGGTCGTATATCCTTCATCGAAGATAGGTTGGAAACTTTGGGAAGAAGGCTAATTTGGGTGTCGTTCCAACCTGCTGGAAGAACAGCAGTCTGAAAAATTCATAAACCTCCTCCATCAGTTTTTTACCTACTATGTGCCAGCATTTTCGGTAAAAAACTCCAGTAAGCCCGTCCTCCCCTGGAGCACTACTTCCTTTCATCTGAAAAGCCACTCGTTTAATCTCCTAATCAGTAACAGGTTGTGTCAAAGTCGCATTCATCTCTTGCAACACACGCGTATCAAAGCCCTCAAACAAGGTTTCAAGATCAAAGGGGTTTGTGCTCATAAACAGATCTCTGAAATATTCAGTCGCTATGTGCCCTTTAGCTCCTTCATAGAAGTGTTCAATACCTTGTTCATCAAGAAGCATCAGAACTCTATTTCTCAGTTTCCTCCCCTTCACACTATCAGAAATAAGAAGTATTCAAGTCACCAGCACATAACCACTCCTCTCTGCTACGTTGACGCCAATATACTTCTACTTCCCAGTAGGCTACTGAGAGATCTCTTCTCAGATTCCACATCCTCTCAGCATCCGGATCTTTCTTAGCGATTTCTGTCTCAAGGTCCATAGACAATTTATTAATACAATCTCGATAACTAAAGCTGGAGGTTTTCTTCCATTTAGATAGTTCCTTCCTACATCGAGCTATCCTATCCAAAAGAGAAGCTTCTTAATCATCATTCGCCCCTTCCCAATCACGCTTAACCGCTTCTTCAAAGCCACCCTTACCCACCATCCTCTTATCAAAGTAAAAGCGTCCCTTACCCGAAATATCATATTCTAAAAAGAAGTTGATTCGTAAAGGTCTATGATCTGAAGACCACATCTTCAAGTATTCCACCTCTGATCTTGGAAATAGATTAAACCATTCATCATTCCCAAAACATCTATCCAGTCTGCACTGAACCCAAACCTTGTCTCTTAACCCAGCCCAGGACAGTACATTACCACTGCTTCTGAGTTCACAGACTTTGCACGACGTAACCATGTTATGAAAGTCCCAAAACGTTGATTCGTTATGTACTGCTCCACCCATCTTCTCATCATTACTTAGCAACTCGTTAACGTCCCCAGATAAGATCCATTTTTCATTACGAGTTAATGCTAACACAACCAACCTATCCCAGAAAATCTTTCTTTTTGCAACTACTGGATCACCATACACACATGTTAAAAAGAACTTTATAGAGCCAAGTTCCACCAACAAAACGATGATCCTTTTGTCACGTGACACCACATCAACTTTATACACACCTTTCCAAAACACTGCGAGTCCACCACTAAGACCCACCGGATCAACAATGATCATCTCATCATATCCCAACTCTAACTGCAAACCATTCATGTACTAAAACTTCTGCTTTATCTCCATTAAAAATAAAAAATCCGGAAAATATTGTTTACGCATTTCCTGCACGTGACGTCTCTTTGCTTCCTGCTCTGCGACAGTTCCAGCTCAATATGCTCATTAGGATGGCATCGACTTCAAAACGGAAGCCACCGAGAAAGATGGGGTTTTGACGATTTAGACGAATGATCATCAACATTTCGTATCGCTTTCCTTTTAGGTCGGGAAGTTGCTTCACATCCACTCTCACTAAAAGTATCACAAACCTCAGCCCTGTTAAGCTCACCCTCCTCACTTATGCTGCCAGCGAGAGCCTCTTTCGCCTTCCTAGCCAACATTTTCCACTTTTGTGGGCGTCTCCTGCCTCTCTTACCATCGATCTTAGTCCTGGAAAGGATGTCTCTTGAAGAAGAGCCAATCCTAAAAACCGAAGGACCATTAAGAGTGGAAGAGGCAGAGGCCTCATGATCAACACATATATAAATATCAGAACGTTCCAGCACCACAGGAGCTGAGGCCGTAGAAACACAAGACCAGCTCAGCTTCTTATTCTCCATACCAGCCTACCATTCAAACCCATAGACAAGGCTCTCACCCTTGTCCAAGTCATGAGTAATTTTAGGGTGTGAAGGCACAGTGTCTGTTATACTCAAAGGTTGAGTTTGTTCCACCCTAACAATACATGCTTGACGCTCCGTAGGATCACTGTGGGATATGTACTGCAACGCCATGTTGCGTTCATCAGCCAGAAGATTAGTAAACAATGGTGTAAACCCCGGGGGGATAGTCGGGGACTTCTCAGTTTGCTTGATCACCATAGAACTTGATGACTCAGGCAAAGTACTTTAATCACGTTAGATACTGATTTGAGATTCCTATTACACCAGATAGGACACGCGGGTTTCTCATGAGTAAGACGAAAGCAATGAAAACATCTTTTCCTCAACTTCTCATAATCAAAGCCAATAATGACTTGTCCACCAGAAGAGAGGTTTAAAACCTTTCTTTCAAATGCTGGATTCGCCACATCCATGCGAACAAGAGCCCTGATGTATGTCTCTTTTTTGTGAAAACTTCGGATCATAAGCAATCTCGAGAACAGCTCCCATTTTCTTAGCAAGAAAATCCATCGTCTTGAGTCTGTAGTGATTCATCGGAATATTACTGATCCTGATCCAAACATCCACAATAGATAAGAAAGAGGCTGGGGGAGATGGGATCCAGCGATCCATCAATATAGTCCGGTTGTTATACGACCAAGGACGATCTTTCAACACCGTAACCATATCCTCATCCCTTTGAAAAAAGAAATGAAACCTTTCTGAAGAGACGGCTATACCTCTAACTCTATCATAAACCCTCCACACTCGTGGCATAGTCTCAATCATTCCATCCATAGGTTGGCAACTCGGGTTTAACAAGCGACCCAGTATGCTCAAGGAGTTCTCCTCAAAGACCGAGAAACATGGGTTATCCGGCAAGTCAATTGGCTCATCATCCAGGAGAGACATGGAGCTAATAGCCTCGTGAAGATTTTCCGACATAGCTCCAAACACATAGATAATCTGAACCGAGCTCCGGTGAAGATGCAGGGCAATATTTGGAAGTAGATCCAGACACACAGAACGGTAATGCCCTTTAAATCAAGCAATACTCTGATACAATTTTAATGGAAATCATAGAGAAAAGGCAAGAGTAATCAATCAGATCGAGGGAAAAAGAAAAGGTGGGAAATTAGGGATTCAAAAACAGAGTAGAAAAGGAAATAAGACGTCGTATGAGGGGAAGAGGGAATTAATGCTTCTTTAGAAATAGAAACAAATATTATTCCAAACAAATACGGACCAAAAAAGGAAACCCAACAAGAAACTTCAAAGGCGAGGCCCAGCGACCAAAGAACAAAAGAACCAATTAAGGAAAGACTAAGCCCGAAAAAGATTTCCGGTGGAGAGCCGAAAAAGGAAAATATTCAGTCCATGTTGTGTTTTTATGTTTAACTTGATAGTGTCTTCTTCATGATTTGTCTTAAATTTTATTTCTTTTTTTGAACACGAAGCGTTTTAGTCGGCTCTCAATTTTATTTGCATAAATTCGAGCCTTTGAGTATTTGCCAAGCAAAAGAACTATCTTTCTTAAAACTTATATGATCAAAGCTCTACTTGGATAAACACAATTCAGAGTGACTATGATATGATATATATATATATATATATATATATATATATAGCATCCGCCTTACGTGGAAAGGTTACATGATTTTTACGACGAATGCTTTACTTCAGCTTTACGACAAAATTTGTTTCTCGTTAATTTACGATGAATTGGCGAGGAAATATACATACGGCAAACGGATAACGACGAAAATTGTTTCTGAGTGATAAAACCTATTTTACGACGAACTTACTATGAATTTCGCCATCATTAATGTTGTGCTTTCTTGTAGTTAGGCCAGGGCAAATAATCCGGAACCGATGACCTGTACCGAATCCGTACCAATAAAACCGGGTCGGACCGTGATTATTTGGTATAATGGGTTTTGGACCGGTTCGGGGTAAATACCAAGATCCAATCAGGTTTAAAGTATACCCGAGCTAAAGACCATATCTTACATGTTTCCCCTCTTTCGATTGAGGATTACCGTAATCCAGAAAATCTCAACTTTCTCTTGTAAGATCTGAATCTCCCTAAATCCCCGATA
>JABAYD010024088.1:0-10799 GCA_014822095.1 Diplotaxis tenuifolia | reverse complement strand
AAAAAGTAAAACTAACTATTAAATTCTTTTGATTTAATTTTTTAAAAGAAAAATTGTTATTTGACACATGTCATAATCTTAAATATATAATCGCCATGTGTCGCGATCATGTTAATTAGTAACTTTGAGAACCAAGCTTTATATAATAAGATAGATAGATTGTATCCATTCATTGTTTTATTTGGACAAAATAATATTAAAAATTCACCATTGAAAATATATATTTAGAATTATTCACTTGTTGTTTCTTAAGGTGAACTCAATTTTTTAATTCATTTGTCTTATATTAGAGCATCTCCAATGGTTAACTCCATTTTTTGTTTCAAGAAGTTCTTCAAAAAACGAATCAACATGTTCTCCAATGGTTTTGCTTCATTTTTTTCTTCAAAAGAGAATATTCCAAAGATATTATATCATCACTTTGTTATTAATTATTAATACCTCCTCATCACTTTGTGAAAAACGAAACACCATTGAAGATGTTCTTAGAGAACTCGAAGCTCCCCATCATCAATGGCCCCAACTATATCTACATTTAATAAATTATTAAGATTAGTATAATTGATTTAAAAATAGATATAGTAAAATATGGATAAAGAAAAAAGTACAAATTTAAAATTCAATCTCTAATCTCCCATCAAAACAGAATTGAAATCTGCTAAGGAAAGAAACACATCAACATTCTGGAAATCATTGCGCTTAATAACCGTTTGGTTGATAAAAGTCATCTTGTACAAGAGAAGCAGAAGACGACCCTATCCAACCCGAGTCCTAATGCCATTCAAGAGGAAGCTGTTGCTTATGAGAAATGGCTTCATATTGCTAGTTTGGAAGAAGATTTTATGAAGCAGAGAGCTAAGCTTCATTGGCTTGATGTATGTGACCAAAATAACAAGACCTTTCACAAGAATTCGCCAAGCTCAGAATACGATCAGAGAGATAAGGTGTACTAATGGCATTTTAGTGACAAAGCATGAAGATATTAAAGAGGAAGTTGTGCGGTTATTTTCAGAGTTCCTAAACCATACTCCTGATACCTACACTGGTGCTTCAACTAATGAGTTGAAGGATCTTCTGGATTTTAGATGTTCGGAGGAGGATTGCATATTATCGGAAGCTGAGGTTATGGAAGAAGAAGTTCGAAAAGTGATATTTTCTATGCCATCTAATAAATCGCCTGGTCTAGATGGGTTTCCAAGAAATTTTTTCAAGACTACTTGATCAATTGTAGCTCAGGACTTCCTTGTTGCGATTCAGTCGGTTTTCAGGTATGTTTTTTTCCCAAGGGCGTTAACTTAACAATTTTAGCTCTTATACCTAAGAAAACTGATTCTTTAGAGATGAGGGACGTTAGACCAATAGCATGCTGCAATGTGATATATAAAGTGGTGTCGAAAGTCATTGCTAATAGGCTCAAGATCATTCTTCCTAGAATAGTTTCGGAGAACCAATCTGTGTTTATTAAGGGAAGGCTCTTACTGGAGAATGTGTTTTTAGAGACAGAGTTGGTTAAGGACTATCATAAGGAAGCAATATCTCCTAGATATGTCATAAAAATTGATATATCAAAGACGTTTGATTCTGTGCAGTGGGATTTTGTTCTTCGGAGTCTTGAGGCTATTGGTGCTCTTGCTAAATTCATTCACTGGATAAAGTTGTGCATTACTACTCCCTCATTCTCAATTCAATTTAATGTTGAGCTTGCTGGTTATTTCCAAAGTAGAAGAGGCTGAAGGCAAGGCTGTTTACTATCGCCGCACCTCTTCATCTTGTGTATGAACGTACTAATCTCATAAAATTGACAAGGCTGCTAAGGAACAGAAGTTTTTAAGTTTCACCCTCAGTGCCAGTATCTCTCTCTTACCCATCTTTGTTTTGCTGATGATCTTATGGTATTTGTTGAAGGCACAAAGAACTCTATTGAAGGTGTTATGTCGGTTTGTGAGGGTTTTGCTAAATGGTCGGGTATGAGTGTTAGTATTAAAAAGTCGACGGTTTATATGGCGGGTGTTGGGGAAGGGGAAAAAACAATAATCTTAGTGGATTTTCTTTTTGCTGAAGGTTCTCTACCTGTCCGATATTTGGGACTACTGCCACTTATGACTCAAGTGATGAGAAGACAAGACTATATGCCATTGGTGGAGAAAATCAGAAGCACGATAAGTTCCAGGACTAGTAAGCACCTTTCTTATGCGGGTCGTCTCCAGCTGATTACTTTTTTTCTGATGAGTATTGTCAATTTATGGGCAGCAGTGTTTAGACTTCCTAGCAAATGCATGAAGGAGATTGAATTTGTACTTCGTTTCTTTGGACAGGGCCTGATTCGAAATCCTCAGGAACTAAAGTTGCTTGGAAAGAAATTTGTAAACCAAAGTGTGAAGGTGGTTTGGGGATCAGAGCAATGAAAGAAGTCAATTTTGTTTATGGTCTAAAGCATTTGAAGAATGCTCACATGAGACTGGTTATGGTGAAAATGGATTCATGTGAATCTTTTTAAAAAGGAGCTTCTGGGAGATTAAGATCCATACTAAAGATGGCTCTTGGATGTGGAGGAAGATGCTTAAACTTCGAGAGATAGCAAAAATGTTTTATAAGATGGAGATTGGCAATGGGAGACATATATCTTTTTGGTATGATAACTGGTCAGATAAAGGTGTGATGTCGGATTTTTTGGGAGATAGAGGGTTTTTTGATATGGGAATAAGGAAGGATGCTACTCTTGCAGAAGCAGCTATGATATTCAGACGTAGAAGAAAGCACCGTTATGAGATTCTAAACGAACTGGAGATGTGCTTGGATTCTGTGAGAAGTAAACTTTGTAATGGTGGAGAGGACGTAAGCATGTGGAGAGGGAAGTCGGGTTATAATCCAAATTTCTCAACTTGTGAGACTTGGGAGAAGTTAAGAGAGGTAAATGAGAAGTAGTTGTGGACTCGAGGAGTTTGGTTTTCCATGGTGACTCCGAAATTTGTATTTATAGTCATGGTGGCAATGAAGAATAGATTATCTACAATGGATATGATCTCTAATTGGTGTCAGGGAGTAGACACTTCTTGTGTGCTCTTCAAAAATGATGTTGAAACTAGAGATCATTTATTTCTCAAATGTTCATACTCTGTCCAGCTTTGGAGGTTTCTTGTTAGTGGAATCCTTGGAATTTCCTTTTCGAATGATTGGTATGTGATAATGCAAAAGATTCTGGGTGGAGCTGTTGATAAGAGGAGCTTATTTTGCTTAAGATATGCATTTTGTGCTGCTACTTATGATGTTTGGTGTGAAAGAAACAGAGTGAAGCATGGGGACAAGCTTATGCCTATGACCATTCTCATGAAGCTAACTGATAAGAGGATCAGGAATCAATTGATTTTGATAAGGATGAAGGGTGGGGAAGGTACGGAGAATGCTCTTCAATATTGGTTCCAAACAAGAGTGCAGTAGATATTTTGAATTTTGATGTAAAGTTGAGTTTTGAGTTTATAAATGTCCACATGTAAAAAAACTTTTTGAATAAATTTTCATTAAGCTTTAATAATATTGATTTAATGGACCACCATATTTCCCTAGAAACTTTGAGAAGTATTTCTAATAATAACATGTATCATAGCTAAAATGTTGATTTAAGGGATACCTGCTTTTTTGGGTATTATTTGGTCTGGATTTCTCAGTTCATTTTTACCAAACCCCATCGAATTTGCCCAGAACCTGTCAAATTTTCATTTCTAATCTCTTGTTTTGTAAAAGCCTACCAAAGCACAAAATGGTGTGTGATTGGTTAAAACTAACAAACGATCATTCTCTTACCAAAGACTTTAGAGTTTGGAAAATTGCAACAAACGTAAGTACCCTTTCATACAATTTTTTTTTGGACAAACAGTACCCTTTCATACATACCCTTAAGAAATTTAAGTGAATTGTTTTCATCGTAACACATGAAAGGTCATTGTAATCCATCTTCTTTCCATATTTCTCTAAGGAGCTGATATCTTACAGTCTTCCTGCTTCCATATCCTTTGGGCATCCACTCTGATGAACTGGTTGTTCGAAGAGCAGAGATTATAGACTTAATGGATGCATCCAAGTCATCCAGCTCATCATCACTTGTGTATTGTTTCTTATATACCGATGATCTGGTTTCAAATAAAGAAGGATTGTTCAACTCTCCTATGAAGCGTCTTATTGACTCTGTAGACGGCTTTAAGTAGACTGTAGGTGATGCAGCGCAAGGGAAGACTATGATGCATTCATTATCTTCCTCTGTTAACCCCTGAGTTGGAGATAAAAGGGTCAAAAACACACACGCAAACTCTCTGGTTATCATAATGTGAAGACGGTTTTTCTAACCTCGGAATTTAAGACATCAAATAGCCTTTTAGGGATTCTGTGCGGGTTAAACTCATCTGGAACGAAATTTCGAAGAAATCTCTTTATTATTGGTGGACCAAGTGTTGGACAAACCTTCAGACAGGAAAAAGAAGTAAAAAAATTAGTCCAAAATGTTATAGAAGAATGATTATTGAGTATTCTAGCTACCTCTCTTCTTGTGGATTTGTCTGCAAGCATTTTGAATGGAAGCATCATTAGATCGGCTAACGAATTGAGTAGATGAAACAATCTGAAATTTTCATACTTCTTATTATCGCTATCTGATTTCTCTTCCTTTTGCTCGAATTGATCCTCAAGCCATCTAGACCAAGTTCCAATCTAGACAAAGGCAAATACAAATACAAATTACATACCAAAATGTAATGATTTTCCTTAACATTGTTTATGTGAGCTTAAGTTACCGCATTTTTCAGCTGAGCGCCTGCCCCAAAACTTGCTTTTCCTGCTGGAATTGGAAGAACATTAATGTCACTGATCGGATCAGAGACAGGATCTGTCGGCATTTCAGCTGCTGACTCCCGAAGTATCGCGTTGAACATTGCTACGTCAAGTCTACTAATTAATTGTTCCATAACCTGATAACAGAAGCAAATTTAGCAACAAACTGGTCAATCCAGTCTAACCTAATAAACAAAAAAACAATCAACTGATAGATAGTCTCATACCAGTTTAGCAAGCATAGGTAGACAACCACACTCTTTTCTTGAACCTCTTAGTGGGCAAAGTCTTTCACAAGCAGCTTTAAAAGCATTCTTCCATAGATCTACAGAATATAGTCCCTGGTTTTTATGACCTAACCTTCTTTTCCCCGAAACTTTCCTTGAGATCGTTCCTTTAACCACCGCTGATTGCATATACGGCGTCATACTCTGCAATGTGATGATCAATTCGAAGGAAAAAAACTTTAATGATAACTCTTCTACAAACTCCATTTGGAAAATTGAATTCCTTTTATATTACCTGCCACCATACTGATTTAACAATTCGAGAGAATATCCATGACTCGAACTTCTCCAAAGCCGCAAGAAATGCTTGAGGATCTTCCCATTCATCTGAACCGGGTTTAATAGAAACCAGGTTTAGAACACCTCGGCTTAAAATTTCTCTAAGAACAATCGAATTTGATAGCCAAAAGGTTAACCTATGGATAATATATTTATAGAAACAAAAAACATTAGAAACTTATTGACTGAATAAAACGAAATTGACATGGTTATATGTATATACCTTGGAACATCATTTCCACATGCTTTAGAAACTATAATCAATCCAGAAACCGCAGCTCTAGCTGCACTAGCTCGCTTAGAATGATCTGAGCCATTTCCCTTACAAGCATGAAGATAAAACCGAGCAAGACGACGAGCTGGAGCATGAACCTTGCTCATAGAGCTACTATGCTCAGCGGCCACAGAGTAAACAGCTGCTTCAAGAGCAGCTGCTTCTTTCAGCTCATCCTCAAGTGTCTCTGTTTTAGCCTCCTGCGGAGTTGTTAAACCTAACTTGTTGCTTACCCCACCAGCCTTTTTCAGACTATCATCATTGTTTGTATTATTACCGCTTCCATCGAAAAGCATCTGAATAGATTTGAGTTGTTTAAGTCTTGGAACTCCTTCCATTCCTAGATTCTTTCTTCCTAATGTAAGAGTATTTGTCCGAAGTTTCATCTGTTTTCTGGCTGCATCGGGAGGTAAAAGAGAAGAAGCAGATCTGATATCAGAGATTTGTTTCTTGAGCTTAAAGGCATTTGTGTTATTATTGTGTTTTTGTTCAGTCTCTGAGCTCACAACCACTAATTCATTGCTCTGTCTCTTTCTCTCTTCTTCTCTCAGCAGGTTCTCGATCTCGGACACCAGTGCTGCCTCATTGGGACTGTGCTTAAGCGTTACATGTTTCCAACTTTTCTTCTCATCTCCGCTCATCTCTGCCTCTGTGTTCTGATTTTGATTCAACAGGTCACATACATTTACTCTTACTACTTCAAGATTGCACAACGACACTCAACTTTTCTACTTTAATAACATCTTGATAGCTTTATCACAGTCATAAAAAGGAAAAAGGAAAAACGAAAAGAAAGAAATTGCTATACAGTATTGAAATTTATTGCATTTAAAAAAGCATGTAGTGAATCAAACTGTTTATGATTTTACCATCTTTGCTTTTGAAAACAAAAGAGTAAAATGAGATTTTTAGTGCATATTCTCTGATAATTTGACGAAAGTAAAATATTCAGATTAGAGTAAACATTATTGGAAGTTCCCAGAGGACAATAATCAAGAAATGTATAAATTATAGTATTAAGTATCTCAAATTCATGTGAACTCCAACCAAAATATCCTACTCTCAATGGGAAAATAGATATTTTATTCCCAACTAAATGAAATCAGGACTAATAATTAGTATTGTTTGTGCAAAATTATTCACAAACTAATTGTTAACTACGCAAAATTGATCTTGAACTCATATATATATATATATATATATATATATATATATTCACACACTTATATTTATACTGTGAACTCCTTTTTATACTTCTATTGATCATACTCTGATATGAGCACTCTCTCTTCTTTACCTTGAAAAAGTAGAGACTTTTTTTACAATAATAAATACATTCATCAGGCTTAAGAATAATTAAAGAACCTAGAGAATAGACGTGCGTACCACGAATCCAATTCCAAACATAACGTCACTAATCAAAAGATTAAAATAATAGAAAAAGAAATGCGTACCTGGGGATTAGCATCAGACATAGTCGAGAAAGAAACCCTCCGTGAAGACGAACACTGCGACGAAGCATCATCATCGTCATCCGTCAACGACGCCAGACTAAACTCACTACCTTCTTTATCCGCAGATCCTCTCATTTTTGGCTGCGACGAGGAACATCTACTCCGATAACCTTCATCGTCTTCCTCTCCTGCCGGCTCAATGGTTAGGTAAATCTCAGAGTTGGCATCGTTCCTCGAGCTCTTCTTGAAAGTAAACGGAGCTCCAACGGGTACATAATTGGTCAACACTCCGTACTCAGCGAGGTTGACCACAGCCGAACCAAGAAGCTTGTTCTTGACGCCCTTGTCTTTCTTCTTGGCGTCGTAAACATGAAACTCGAGAAGATTCTTCTGAAACTTGTTCTCGGCCACGCCTTTAGGGTCTAGGGTTAGGGTTAGCCTGAATGACTCGTTGAACATAATCGTGTCTTTGCCCACCACCGCGATGAATGAGCCTGAGCTGTTTTCGCCGTTCTGCCATTTGAGTAGGACGCATTGTGCAGGGACTTGGCTCGTTGGCCATGGCTTTAGCTCCTTGATTGAGATTAGATACTCAACGAGCACCCCATTGTCTTTACGGCTCTTTGATCGAAGCCCCAGCAGCATTTTTTTTGTACGTGTAGCAAAAAGTGATAGTTGATTATGATGTATTTAAGGGGGATTTCAATTGGGTTATAATGGAGTTCATGTTTTGGAGTGGTAATAAACAAAACCACCGGCCTGAAACGGGCATGAGCTACACCATTTTCTTTTTCTTATTATACAAAGAGGCATATCCATTGGCTTTATATATAGCAAAATTTATTCATTCGACGCTCGTAACTAGCTAATGTATTACATAAACGATCAAATAACCCCAATTTTTTAATAAAGTCAATATTTCAAATATCATTAACATAGTTTCTAGTTCGATCCACCTGTTGCACGAAACAAGTTATATTTCTTCAAGACACCTACAGAATATGAGTCCATGCTTTTCAGAACTTTGATTTCTATGACTGAGGAATACAAGACATAGCCAAGCTTCTCAACATAATTAGAAACTCAAAAAGAAAGATTCGAGTGCTTTAAGATCTCTTACATACTTCGAGCACAAAACATGGTCGTAAATTCACTAGCTAAAACTGTTAAGAGGTTTTCATAGAGCTTTTTTTTTTATGTTGGTTGTTTTATTCGGTCCTAGGTTCCAGACTTTGATTAACCGAATTACAGTTTGATGTTAAAAGAAAACAAAAACAAACCAAATTCTCGGTTAGAATCGATTTTACAGAACTGAACATCCTAAGTTTGTTCACGGTTTAAAAAGAAGACTGAAAGGTATCATAGATACAAGCAGGCCCGGTCCAGTTTCTTGGGGCGCCTAAAGCCCAAATCCTTTGAAACCAGCTACAAAATTTTCATTTTGTCTAAAATGTTACTAATATGCTTCGAACCCAGCTCCATCACGCCTGTAATGTTTGCTGTAACCACTATACTACAGTTGATATTTGTGGAAATGATGCCCTCTAAATATATAACCTATTTTGGCGCCTAAAGCTTGGGCTTTAGTCGCTTTAACCCAGGGTCGGCCCTGGGTACAAGAAATGATTCAATGATATAAGAAAACATGAAAACTGGTTCCTCTCAGTCTGGAAAAGTACAGATGAGTTTGAAGGTTGAACACTGACTAATTTCACAGCACTTAGCATAACCACAATATCCAGACTGTTCAAAATGTTAATCTCTTAAAGATGCTTGTCTGATTATTTTACATAATAGAAACAAACCAAATCAAATCATATAATCTTTAATACATTTTCCTATGACTAACTCATCCAAATATTGCTTTTATAGCTGTTATAGCTCATGGGATTTTTACTCTCTTTGCAGTTGTCCTCACTCAAGTCCCGACATAAGTTAGTTGTGTTTACCTGGTCATAATTTTCCAGTCAGTTTCGAGGTGGCTGCATTCTAGTGATTCCTGGACTTTATCCAAAGCCCTCCTCCGATGTAGCAACAAAGCATCACTCTGACTCATCTCCTCGTCTTTCAATCTCCTCGGTAACTTTCTTGTGAAGATCTTCCATTTCGATTCAAAGGAGGAAGCTGGAAAAATTCAGACAAGGGAGCCTTATTACTCACAATCACAGGGAATATGTTGGATTCTTAAAGATGAAGAAAGATTGTACCTTGGCTTAGACAAGTGAATCCAGTGATGATGCATGCACAGAGCCAAGGTCTTCCTGCAGTTGAAGCTTTTGCACCTCCTTTGATTTCACCATTGTGCTGCTTTAATCTGCGACCAACAACAACGATTTTTCTATTTTACAAAAAAAAAAAAATTAGATTCGATTTCAAAGGAGATGATTACAGATACGTACCTGCGTGCGAAATCGGTGGTGATGCCAACATATGTTTTGATGGGTTCGTTGGTCGAGAGAATGAGATAAACGGACCATGGTTTGGGGTTTGAGACCTTGCAGTTTTGTTGGGAAGAAGAGGATGAAGATATCGGAACTTTGGTTTGGACAGTTCTCGATTTGACGGACGGGAACGTCCGAGATATCAATCTCATCATAAACTCAGTGATTTCGGTTTGAAATTATGATTGTCTCTCATAATTTCGTGAAGCGTTGATGGGCAGAATGAGGGACAGATGCTAAAGATTTGAACCAAAGAACATCGATCGGAATCTGCGTATCGTGTTCTGTTCTGTTGTCTTATGTTGTATCTACACATCGCCCCTGTGGTCGGGATTGCGGTAGCCCAGGCCCGGCCCATGGCATATGCAAAGTATCCAATTGTTTAATCTCATCACTCTCAATCTCTTAATCCCTAAATCTCTAAACTCTCTGTTTTAGAATCTCTCTCTATTCTCTGGTTCTCTTAAACACACACAATCTCTCTTGTCTCCGTTAATCTTTTTCACCATTCTCGTAGTTGTTCATTTTGTTCAAGACTCATTTGAACATTGTCTCTGGTTTTTCATCTCACACCATCATATAATACGAAAATCTAACATCATGATTATCATTTTCTAACTGAGACTATCAGGAAACGTATAGGATTATGGAAAAAAATGATTGTTAACATATGCATGCAGACTTGAACTCATTGGCTCAGTCCTTTGGAGTATCTCTAGATATTTATTTTTTCATCTCTATAATGGTCACATTAGCAAAATCAACAAGCTCTGCTCAGCATGTTTATCGCCTGCTTGCGAATTGAATCCTAGAAAAGCATAACTGGCTTGTAAAGAAGTTTGTTGTCCAAAAGAAGAAGGAGATTGATACAATCTGGATCAGCCTCATGTGTACCAGCTAGTCCACTGTTAAAGGTATTTTTCAAAGGTCAAAACATGTAGTTTATTGACTTATTTCATGAAAAATGGGATAAAGAGAAGCCGAGACCTCTTGAAGCGGCCTTGGAGCTACTTGGATCAGCCGTCAACAAAAGGCAGTTCGACCACAAGGAGATGGACGGCCCAGACATGATCAGTACTTGAACATGAGATTGCATTAATCATCAGCTTGCAACATAGATGAATAGGAAGGAGAGGAATGGTTGACAATTGAGCTAAAGAAGCCGCTAATGGACTGGAGCCGTACTTGGACCATGAAGAAGATTTGCTTTGATCAAGTAAGTCTGAGGAACAAGTGGAACATG
>JABAYD010024086.1:0-17745 GCA_014822095.1 Diplotaxis tenuifolia | reverse complement strand
CTTTCGCTTGTTGTTTAGCTTGATGTGCACGAGGCGATGGTGATGGTGATAGTGATGGCGAGTTCTTCTGAAGAGACTGAGAAAAATTCGATTCAGAGCTTTGAGATGCTTCGGCTCCATACATCAATCAATGGCTACGCAACGAAGAGCAAAAGTGTATGGAGAAATCAACCAGACGCTCAACAATACGTAAAGTCGCACTTTAGGTAAGCAATCGAAAAGAGAGCACTTGTTAATCCCATTTGAAAAAAAGAAACGTTTCTTGTTTTAGATGGTCTTTTTTAGTTTTAAAACTACAAACCAATCTCTTATCATCATCACATGTTTGAATCAGTTGTTACTCATCTGTACGTAGCAAACTCTTCTACTATTAGTACTGACGTTTAGTGTGGACTTTCTCTACATAGCTTAGTGTCCACTTTCCCACTTTTTCATTTTTCCGTATCGTGTCGAATTTGCTAGTATGTGTCAGTCACACTAATAAATAACCTGTTTTTCAGGTCACCGCTCAAGCGGTTCTTAGAAAGATTTAGCTAATTATTGTTGGACTTCTTTTTGGTTTAGTGTGGCAAGAAAATGGCGTGTCGAGATTTGGTGTTTGCTGTTAACGGAGAGAAATTTGAAGTCTTTTCAGTCCATCCTTCTACTACTTTGCTTGAGTTCTTGCGTTCCAACACTCCCTTTAAGAGCCCCAAGCTCAGCTGTGGTGAAGGTATACATACAGACCCACACACTTGTCAGTTTTCTAGTGAATATTGTTATCTTTTTCGTGCTTTTATTCGGTTTTTGTATCATGCACTTCTATGTTTGAACCTGAAATTCATATCTAGAAGCTTCTTTGTGATTCTATATATGAAGATTCTTCATTTTCTAAGAGTTGGAGGATCAAAACTTGTGTCTCCACACAAAAAAATAAAGACATGATTTTATTGTTGTACAGGTAAACAGTTAGATAAATTATAATCGATGTCTACTTGCTCTTTCCTTTTGGGAAGTCCATCCCTATGCACTGGGGTGTTATGTTCAAACTGAGAATAGGACTGGAACATGTCTCTTTTCCTTCTGTTTCATGTTGTCTTAGAACCTAGTCTTCACTTTCTATGAGTTAGAGGATCAAAACTTGTGTCACCAGAAAAAAAGTAATGTCATGATTGTATTGGTTGAATCCGGTAAACAATTAGACGAACTGTTATAATCATGTCTCCTTGCTCCTTACTTTTCTGAAGTCAATCCCTATGCGCTGTTGGAGTTTGGTGATCATGTTAAGACTGAGACGAGGACTGAAACATGGTTTTTTTTCTCCCTTTGTTTCATGTTGTCTTAGAACTGAGTATTTCTGAGTTTGTGTGCGTGTGTATTTCACTCTCTGACTCGGTTATATTTTTCATGCAGGGGGTTGTGGAGCTTGCATCGTGATTCTATCAAAATACGATCCTGTGTCCGACAAAGTCGAGGAATATTCTATAAACTCTTGCCTGACCCTTCTTTGCAGCATAAATGAGTGTTCCGTAACCACATCAGACGGTCTAGGAAACACCGAAAAAGGTTTCCACCCAATTCACAAAAGATTCGCCGGGTTCCATGCCTCACAATGTGGCTTCTGTACCCCAGGGATGTGCATCTCTCTCTACTCCGCTCTTTCAAACGCACATAACTCCATTCCTCCGGACTACCTCACTGCCTCTGCAGCAGAGAAGTCTATCTCCGGAAACCTCTGTCGCTGCACCGGTTACCGTCCCATTGCTGATGCTTGCAAGAGCTTTGCTGCAGATGTTGACATAGAGGATTTGGGTTTCAACTCTTTTTGGAGGAAAGGGGAAAGCAGAGAAGAGATGTTGAAGAAACTGCCTCCTTACAACCCTGATAAAGATCTTGTGGCTTTTCCGAACTTCTTGAAGGAAAAGATAAAGCGTCAACATAATGTTTTGGATCAGACAAGGTATCATTGGAGCACTCCTGGTAGCGTGGAGGAGCTTCAGGAAATATTGGCAACAACCAACCCTGGCGGTGATAAATTAGTTGTTGGTAACACGGGAACAGGTTACTATAAGGAAGAGAAGCAATATGGTAGATATATTGATATTAGCCACATTCCAGAGATGTCAGTGATCAAGAGAGATGATAGAGGAATTGAAATTGGAGCAGTTGTTACCATATCTAAAGTCATCGATGCTTTGATGGATGAAAATACGTCTGGTTATGTTTTCAAGAAAATAGGTATTCATATGGAGAAGGTGGCCAACCATTTTATCAGAAACTCAGGGAGTATCGGTGGTAATCTGGTGATGGCACAAAGCAAAAACTTTCCTTCCGACATAACAACACTTTTGCTCGCTGCTGATGCGTCTGTGCTTATGATGAATGCTGGGAGACACGAGAAGCGGAGGATAGGAGAGTTTCTTGTGTCGCCTCCAATAATAGACACTAAAACTGTTCTTCTAAAAGTTCAAATCCCTAGCTGGACTGCTTCTTCCACTACTGGTTTGCTTTTCGAAACTTACCGAGCTGCACCTCGCCCTTTCGGAAGTGCATTGCCTTATATAAACGCTGCTTTCTTAGCAGTAGTCTCTCACGATGCATCATCATCAAGAGGCGTTGTTGTGGATAAATGCCGCTTGGCCTTTGGTGCTTTTGGTGGGTATCATTCAATCAGGGCGAGGGAGGCTGAGGATTTCTTGACGGGTAAGTTACTCAGCCACAGTGTTTTATATGAAGCTGTGAGGTTGCTTAAAGGGATCATAGTGCCAAGCATAGATACCTCATACACTGAGTATAAGAAAAGCTTGGCTGCTGGTTTTCTCTTTGATTTTCTATATCCTCTGATCGAGAGTGGCAGCTGGGATTCAGACAGAAAGCATGTCGATGGGCACGTTGATCCAACATTATCTCTGCCTTGGCTGTCATCTGCACAACAGGTGTTTGAAAGTAAAGAGTTTCAACCTGTTGGTGGAGCCATTATCAAATACGGAGCTGAAATGCAGGCATCTGGTTAGTTACTACTATATTGTTTCTTTTATTGAATCAAACCAGAAATGCTTTTAGATCTTTGGTCACTATGTTTTTTTTGATAACGTGTGTCTGTTTTTCCAGGTGAAGCTGTTTATGTTGATGATATTCCATCCTTACCCAATTGTCTACATGGAGCATTCATTTATAGCACAAAGGCATTGGCTAGGATAAAGAGCATTGGTTTCAGAGGAAATGTGGCACCGATCGGAGTTTTGGCAGTTATTACTTTCAAGGATATTCCTCAAGCGGGACAAAACGTTGGTTACATATCGATGTTTGGCACAGGGCTTCTATTTGCAGATGAAGTTACTACAAGTGCCGGCCAAATCATTGCTCTTGTGGTAAGCCAATTTTTATTATCTTTGTGATAAGACTAAGCTCCAAAGAGAATAATAAGAAAAATAGAATACATTTATATGCATCATATATGAAATTTAAAGATTCTTTCGTCTTGTCTTTCTTGAATGTTAGTCCATTTTTGGTGACCTCTCAGGTTGCAGACACACAGAAACATGCAGATTTGGCAGTAAAGCTTGCAGTTGTTGAGTACGATTTAAAGAACATAGAAACACCAGTATTATCTGTGGAAGATGCAGTCAACAGGTCCAGCTTTTTTGAGGTTCCTTCCGAGTATCAACCCGAACCCGTTGGCGATGTTTCAGAAGGAATGGCTGAAGCTGATCGCAAGATACGCTCAGTAGAGGTACTGGAACTCTCTTTCTCTCTTTCATCTCAATCTATTAAAAAAAAAAAATTCTTTAAAACATTCTTACAGTCATGTTTGCTGTTGGATTCGGTTATGCAGTTGAGACTTGGGTCGCAATACTTCTTCTATATGGAGACACAAACGGCACTTGCCTTGCCAGACGAAGACAAATATTTATCGGTTTACAGTTCAACTCAAGCAACCGAGTACACACAAGCAGTGATTGCTACATGTCTTGGCATCCCAGAGAAAAACGTGCGAGTCATCACCAGAAGACTTGGAGGTGGCTTTGGTGGAAAAGCTATAAAATCAATGCCTGTAAGTAGTATCTTATTTTCTAGATATAACTCATTGAGAGAGTAACAAGAGATTCTAATTTTATAGAGATAATTTCAGGTTGCGACAGCATGTGTTCTTGCTGCACAAAAATTGCAGCGCCCTGTAAGGATTTACCTCAACCGCAAGACTGATATGATAACGGTTGGAGGAAGACATCCGATGAAAATAACTTACAGTGTTGGTTTCAGATCTGACGGTAAACTCACAGCACTAGAGATAACTATATTAATAGACGCAGGGATAGATGTTGATGTAAGTCCAATACTGCCGTATAATATAGTGAACTCCCTGAAGAAATACGACTGGGGTGCATTGTCGTTTGACATCAAAGTGTGTAAGACAAACCGTCCGAGCAGAACGTCTTTGAGAGCACCGGGTGAGGTACAAGGCTCATATATAGCTGAATCCATCGTGGAGAATGTAGCATGTTCCCTGAACATGGACGTCGATGTCGTGAGAAGGATAAACGTTCACACTTACGAAAGCCTCAGCAAGTTTTACACGGAAGCTGCTGGTGAGCCTGATGAATATACGTTGCCTTTGTTATGGGACAAACTGGAGATATCTTCAGATTTCAAGAGAAGGGCTGAATCAGTGAAAGAGTTTAACGTTTGTTACGTATGGCGCAAGAGGGGGATTTCTAGAGTACCAATCGTGTATCACGTTATGAATAGGCCAACTCCAGGGAGAGTAAGCATTTTGGGGGATGGTTCAGTTGTGGTGGAGGTTGCAGGTATTGAGATGGGGCAAGGGTTATGGACAAAGGTGCAACAGATGGTTGCTTATGGTCTTGGTATGATCAAGTGTGAAGGAAGTCAAGATCTTCTTGAGAGAATACGGCTTCTTCAGACTGATACGCTCAGTATGGCTCAGACAGGTTACACAGCGAGTAGCACAACATCGGAGAACTGTTGTGAAGCAGTTAGGCGTTGCTGTGTTATCTTGGTGGAGAGGCTGAGAGCTACCATGAATGAGATTCTGGAGAACGCTGGATCCGTGACATGGGACATACTCATTCAACAGGTATAACTTAAATTGCCTTAACATCATTTTAATCCTATGTTAATCTCGTTTATGAGGAAAAACTTGTGAAAAACTGCAGGCAAATGCTCAATCAGTGGACTTATCAGCGCGTACATTTTATAAGCCAGAGACCTCTTCTGCAAGCTATCTAAACTACGGAGTTGGAGCTAGTGAGGTGGAGGTAGACATTGTGACAGGACGAACAGAGATTATAAGATCAGATATCATTTACGACTGCGGAAGAAGCCTTAATCCTGCTGTTGATTTGGGACAGGTAATAAGTTTGGTTGTGGATTCATGGTGTTCGTTCACTTTGATTGATTGTCTATTTCTTTTCTTCTGGTGAGAAGATTGAAGGAGCGTTTGTGCAAGGAATCGGGTTTTTCATGTATGAAGAGTATACAACAGATGAGAATGGGCTAGTGATTCAAGAAGGCACATGGGACTACAAAATCCCTACTATAGACACAATCCCAAAACAATTCAACGTTCAGATTCTCAACAGTGGTCATCACAAGAACCGTGTTCTCTCCTCCAAAGGTTTTTTTTTTAAGCTAGAATCACTTGTGTATTTTTCTCCTCTAAAAGGTTTAGTCTTATGATTCTTTGGTGATACTGAATCTGTCTTCTTCTACTTCTTTCTGATGCAGCTTCAGGTGAACCTCCGTTGCTTGGAGCTGCTTCTGTGCATTGTGCTACAAGGTCAGCCATAAGAGAAGCTCGGAAACAGTACTATTCGTGGAAGTGCGTGAATGGTGATCGCAGAGATGATGCTGATATTGGTTTTGAGTTGCCGGTTCCAGCGATTATGCCGGTGGTTAAGCAGCTTTGTGGCATTCACAGCGTCGAGAAGTACTTAGAGGGGAAAACGTATCCTTAAAATAATACTTTGATATATGTGGATCATTACCGTTGTACTATTTTATCAAATAAATTGGCATGTAACTTTGGGTATAGCACATTACATGGCTTCACTAGATTTCAGTTTCTACAAAAATGTTATAGAACCGTAAGCAAAAAGCTACAGTATTCACATGAATATAAATTACATGTAAGTTGCATTAAAATACAACAAAATTCAATAATATCTCCTAAAAGAAGTCGGTTCTGATATTATTTGTATTCCGTTATATTTGTAGAATGGTATAAGTATATACTTATATTCAACTGCATATGAATAACCAATAACTAGTAAGTAATAAGTAAATTGTAAACCACAAAATTCATGTAGAAACTCATGTCCCTGTTAGAAAGTGTTGTGGTTGTGGTCATTACATGTTACCGACGTACCGTTCAACCTATGGAAGGAACAAAGTCTAGAAAACAAAATTGTGTACTAGTGATTACGGGTCGACTTGGAATTTAAATAAATAACAGAACTTTAGTGACATGTCCTAATCAAATCAGATGTGACCTTCTTCAAATTTCATAGGAGCAGTCGACTTTTCTGTGGGCCCCTTAAAAAGAAAACCTTAATTATCTCTAAAGCCATTACAACCGTAGGTTTTGGTTAATTACTTAAATAAACACGTTAGAATCTTATTAGGTTATCTGTGGAAGACAAGTATTAAACTGTATTTAGCTTTTTTTTTTTTTGAGTTCTTGTCTCCTTCTTATTGCTTCTTCACACGCTTCTCGATCCTTCAAAAATATCATTTTTATTTATTTTCTTTTTATTGTTTGTTTCGTCTCCTTCCTCGATTCAACGATCCTTAAGAGTTTGCACCCAAAGTTACATAAACACCCCACCGTTACATACGAAGCATGTGACAACCTTTCTTCTTCCTCTGTCCTAAACAGACCCAAAACTTTCTCCTTTCTTATCCTCTGTTTTCATTTCTCTGAAACACATAAAAACATTAAAAGATTCACAATGATAAATCCATTGTTATCAATCCAGAACTCCCCAACCACGTTCTTGAAACCACCATTTCCATTCTTCAACACAAAACTACTTCAACAACAAGAGAAGCAGAACAAGAGCAATACCCTATTCATAGTTCCACCCAAATCAAGAAAAGCTACAACCTTGGCATGTCTCTCCATATCCAGAAAAAGGACAAGAAACAACGGTGTGTCTGAATCTGAAGAAACGGTGATATATAAACCAATGGGTGGAGGAGGAATCTCTGTTTTGTGTGGGTTAGGTTACTGGGTACAAGGCTCGAGATGTTTCCCTTGGCTTGCACTTAACTTCCACATGATTAACACTCTTGGCCTCCAACCATCTACCCTGCAGCTTGTGCAGTACTCTTGTCTTCTTCCCATGGTGGCTAAACCTCTCTATGGAGTTCTCTCAGATGTTCTTTACATCGGAAACGGTCGCAGAGTTCCTTACATCTCCATTGGAGGTTAGTTTATTACCAAAGTCTCTCTGTCTTTGTCTGCTCCAAATCCACCATGGTCTCAATAACAGAGAGTTGAGATTTTTAAATACAATTTAGTAAACATTTTAACAAATTTTTAAAATAAATTTGGAGTCCTATATAATTTATTTAAGGTCATAGGTGATTTAGTAAACATTTTAACAATTTTTTTTAAAATAAATTTGGAAGCCTATGTAATTTATTCAAGACGATTGGTGATTTAAGAAAAAAATCAACAAAATTTATATTATTTTGTTGAAATAAATTTCCAACAAATTTTAAAAAAACATTTAGGGGTTATAAACTAATGTTTTGTCTGAATATTTTGAATGTGTTGTCAGTGTCTCTGCAGGTACTAGCATGGGGTTCAATGGCTATGTTCCAAGGAGCTAGAGAAGTTCTTCCTTCTCTTATAGCATGTGCCTTACTTAGTAACCTTGGAGCATCCATCACCGAGGTTGCAAAAGATGCTCTCGTTGCTGAATACGGTTTAAGATACAGAATCAACGGTCTTCAGTCCTATGCCCTCATGGCTTCAGCAGCTGGTGGAGTCTTAGGGAACTTGCTTGGAGGATATCTCTTACTCAGAACACCTCCTAAGCTCTCCTTCCTTGTCTTCACTGCTGTCTTGTCTCTCCAGCTTCTTGTTTCTTTATCTTCTAAAGAAGAATCTTTTGGTTTGCCACGGAGGACAGAGACAAGCTCGGTGTTGATGAGTGTGAAGAAACAGTTGTCTAATCTCATGGAAGCTATTCAGGAGGAGGATATCTCACAGCCTATGATTTGGGCAGTTGCGTCCATCTCAATGGTCCCACTTCTCTCGGGTTCTGTCTTCTGTTACCAAACACAAGTTCTGAACTTAGATCCTTCGGTTATAGGAACGTCGAAAGTGATAGGACAAGTGGTGCTTCTTTGTCTAACCGTTGTCTACGACCGTTACTTAAAGACTCTCCCCATGAGACCATTGATCCATATAGTCCAGATTCTATACGCTTTATCCATCCTCCTAGACTATGTTTTAGTGAAGCAAATAAACCTCGGAGTTGGTATCTCCAACGAGGTCTTTGTTCTCTGTTTCTCTAGCTTAGCAGAGATCCTTGCACAGTTCAAGATCCTTCCCTTTGCGGTTAGATTAGCTAACATGTGTCCTCAAGGCTGTGAAGGATCAGTCACATCGTTTCTCGCTTCTTCTCTGTGTTTATCACAGATTGTTAGTGCTTTCTTGGGTGTGGGGTTAGCTAATGTAATAGGTGTAACGTCTAGTAACTATGCAAACTTGCCTTCAGGGATTATAGTACAGTCCCTAGCAGCTTTGGTGCCTTTGTGTTTCATGCACTTTGTCCCAATGTCAGAGCCTGTGATTGAGAAGGGAGTTAAAAGAGGTTCAAGTACGAGAAGTAGGAGTAGTAGAAGACTTGGGAGAGTAGTACGTCAAGAAAGTATAGTTCATCGACGTGGAAGAGAATCAGAAGAAGCACAGAGATAGACAAGTAATCACACATTAGAATCATTGTATATGTTGTTGATAAATGAGATTTTTGTTTCTTTGGTTCGTATAAGCAAACACAAATCCATAAGATCTAAGCAAGTCACATTATTATTACATAAACTCACAAGGTAAGAAAAAAAGGCACCTACATGTTTATCATAACTTATTAACCAAATTATAAAGATTATTAACATAAACACAAGAAAGATTCTAAACGGCCATAGTGGTGGTTCCAACACCAGCCTTCTGCTCTCCTGCATGAGTGCCAGGTACATGACCATGACCATGACCTTGACCTGTAGCGTAGTCACGATCTCTATATCCAGGACCATACTTGCTGCTGAATCAACCTCCACCCTCTCCATCCACCTATGTTTATTTGCTTGCATGCCAACCTTAGTCCCAAAAAAAAAAACTATCAAACTTACATTTCATTTGAATATAAAGACTAAATATTACATAAATATGATATATAATTACCCCATGGCAAGAGCGGTGACAGCCAATGCAACTATAGAGGAAGATCCTGCAGCTGCAAGACTATCGTTCCTCCAGAACCTGATATGATTAGCTCCCGCAAACTTCGATGCTATGCCTAAAACAGCTGCTAAAATCGAAAACGTCAAGAAGAAGGGTGTTGCTCCATTGCCTCCAAAGCCTAGTTAGTTTTTTTTTTTTTTTTAAAAAGAAACATTAACGTCGGTAACAATACTTATAATGATCATATATATACAAATAGAGAGAGATTCAGATATACTTGGGTGATTAGTTTGGCCGTTGATGTATCTGTTGAGACACCAACTAGCGAAACCAAGTGCAATAGTGTACATGATCAGATTCAAGAACAGTAAGGGTGCTGCTATGTTTCTTCCCACCATCGCCATTTTTTTCTGACTTCTTTGCTACGCTTATCCAAATCCAAATAAAAGTTTTTACTTGTTCGATGAAGATCGGTTTAAGAGGAGGTATGTGACATAGTTTTATAAACACGAAGCTTAGACGGTTTGTTGGCGAGGAACATGTGTTATGCACAGAGGACGTTCTGTGTTTAGGTGGTAACAGGTGGTGGAACACGTGCCGAGAGGTTGGTCCAAAGTGTTGGATATAGCCAGTGTTGTCACTGCGCTCGAATCTCTAAGTGATTTCTTTTATGTTATCATTTATCATATTGAATAGGCTGCCATATATTGGTAACGATGTCTTGTCAGTAAAGTATTTATAATAATTCGCCTGGAGTTAATTTACATGCACTTATATAGGTGAGCCATATACTGGCAGGAGTATATTTTAAATATTTGATTGACTATGTGATCTTTTGATCATTTGCTGGAGTTGGCACACGTCTTAGTGAATGTTGTTTGGTGTAAACAGCTTTGCGAAGTTCAATGTCTGAAACATTAGAACATTTTTTTTTTTACCTTTATAGCATTTTTGTATGTGTATTACACTATACGAATGTTTTCTGAGACATAAATATTACATAGTAGAGCAGCCATGATAATCTTGATATCTTCTTGAGAGTTAGTTAGGGTCTTATGATGTTTTGGATGAAGAAAGACCTCCGGTTTTCTCAAGATCACGTTGTCTTGCTCTTTCCATTTTCCGCTTTCGCCATTCTTCCAGTGCTATAGAAGAACATTGTGTAACAAACACATCAAAAAAACGCTTCATATGTAGCATGAACAACAAAGAGATTATGTTGTGGTTATAACTATTTTTTTTACCTTTCAAGCTGGACGCATCGTTTAGGGAGCGGAAATCTTTGAGCCGTTTAGATAGATCAACGGCTGTGTTCTGCTTCAAATCTTTCTCCTGCTCTGATTCTTGTCCTCCAGATGACTCCTGTTCAATTTCTCTGACCTATAATGGATCCAATCATCAAAATGTTAAAAGAGTAAGAGAAGTAGAGGGTGTTTTTAGAGATGAGAACAATGTAAATAGTGTTGTAGCTTACTCTTTTGATAAGATCCAAAGGTTGCATCGAGAGTCTAATCTCTTCGGCTTCCTTCACATACCGAAGCTGAGCTGCAATTTATCAAATGTATGGTGAAAGAATGAAACAAGAAAGCCAAAAAAGAAGATGGTAACTAGGCTTAACTTATAGATGACATTTAAAGTTTGATTTTTTTAACAGATTTAAAATGTCTAAATCCAGACAACAGTTCCATGGATGAAGCAACAACTCTTTCTTAAGTGTCCGAAAAAATCTAGGCTTTTCGATTCTTAGCATCTGCAGAATACGCTAATCTAGTAAGAAGGAATCCAAAGTGATATCGAAATCCAGTGAAAGAGATCCAGAAAATCTCAACAAGGGTATAGAACAGATCCGAGAAAGACCCATCACAAGATGATCCCTCAAGCACCAAACTTTGAATCGAAATTCTATGACTTTCCACACACAGAGAGAGATTGCAACAAACCTGAAATTAGTCGCCGAGAGGAAGAAGAAGACGAAGAGGATGAAGTGAAAAAGCCTTGAAGGAGGAAGAGGAAGATGAGAAGGTTGATGATAGTGAGAGCAATCGTGGCGTTCTTGAAAGATAATCTCATTCGCCACTGATGATGATTATGATCCATTCTCTAGTTCTATCTCTAATTGTTATTTCACAAAACTTTGGTTTTATGAAGAACTCATGAATGTTCTTCTTACAGACTCTTGTCTGAACAGCTGTTTGACTTTAGTTTCTTTTTGTTGGACTTTATTTTCTTATCCTTTAAAGCTTTGGTTGGACTCTTCAAATTTTTTTATGTCTATTTCTTTTCTAGGTAACACTTTTAACTATACCACATGTGTGCAATAGCATTTGAATTTGAAAATTTTACAACTTTGTGATTAGGTGACATGAATCCAAAACATTTCTTCTTTCTTTTCCTTTATAAAATGTTCAACTGGATTATCTTTTATTATCAGATAATGCAATCCATCATAATAAGAAATAACATAGAGAATTATTTAACAATTTTTGAATGAAGAATTTGTTTGTTTGCTATGTTCAATGGATATTAGTTTCAAAAAAAAAATATACAATAACCACACACAAATGAATCAAACACAAATTAAGGAAGTGAATTTCATTTCTTTGGAATCAAATTAGATAAGCTTCACCGATTGACAATATAAGAAAATAAACAAATGAAGACCACTCTCTTTGAGAAGAGATTCACCAGTATGCTTTCTTCAAAAAGTATTGAGTAACTTGCTCAAAAAAAAAAAAACATAACAATGCCAGCTTTTACAAGTGAAGGAAGCTAAACAAGGTTGTTTCTTTGTCTCTCCTTCTCTTCTTGATGTCTTGGAGCTGCATTAAGAATGTTTCAATTGGGTTATTACTTTCTAATTGTTTGAGACAAGCAATCAAATAAACCAGAAACATACCAAGTCCATTAGCTGCAGAGGTTCCCATGATCCGAAGCCTTTCACTAAAGTGACAAAACATTCTAGTAACAGTCTATATTGCTTTTTTTTACCAATATAAGCAGACGGTTTGTAATTTTTTTTTCAAAAGTAATTTTATTTTTATTAAATATAAAAATAAATTAACAAAAACTAAGGATTTCAACTCATTTACTGTAACTTTTTGCTCTTGCGGAGGTTGTAAAATACAACTCATTATTTCGTTTAGTTGATGATCAAATTCAACCATATAGCTAAGAATGGTAACTATGATCTACTAAAAGATTTTGACTAATTCGTCTCTCTTAGTTTGTGACTTTGTGCTACGAATGTAGATTATAAACTACTCGGTCATATTTAATCAAATTAAATTAAAAATAGAAACTTAATAATTTTTCTCACAGAAAGATAAAATAACAACAAAGTCGCCTTAGATGCAATTTGAATCTATTTTATTCAACTTTTAAGGGATGAAATAGAAAATGAAAAATGAAAAAATAAAAATGAGATATAATCTTAACTAATAGGATTTGATATGTGCAGATTTCTAAGCATGGGCATTGTATCCGGACTCGAAGACCCGACTCGAAACCGACCCGAAAAACGCGGTCCGGGTAGAAACCGGCCCGGACCGAACCGAAACCCGACGAGAACCCGAATTAATAATGTAAATTAAATAAAATGCATTGAGGGAAAGCCGAAGACGGGTTGTTTCTCTAAAAAGTAAGACAGTCAACCACTAGGAGACAACGGATTGTTGTTCTATCTCGCATAGTTTAATATATATTACACATTGTAATATAATAAAAACACAAATTTTGAATAAAATTTTGAATATTTTAGGATATAAAAATATGTTTAGATATTATTTTTGTATATTTAGGTATTTTTTATGTCGAGCCCGAACCAAACCCGACGACTCAGAATCGAACCGAAGCGATAAATTTTAATTATCCAAATGTGTCTTACTATCTAAGACCCGGTCCAAACCGATCCCGAAACGAAAAATTGAAATTAAATTATTGGATCCTAAACTCCTAGACTCGAAAGATCTGGATCCGAAGGGACCGACCCGACTACCCGAATGCGGCCTACAGATTTCTAAGGAAAGCGAGAAAAAAACTCTTGAGGAAAATCATTTTGCACTATACTAGTTCTTCTGTACTGTAAAGATATTCGCTCTTTTTTTTAGGTTTAGGGAAAATGTTTAACCTGCGCCGTATTGCATCAGGTTCTCTCCACCATCTCTTGAAGAGAGAGACGAGAATGGTGGTGGCTCCGTTTTCTTTTTATTCTGAGAACGGAACGCCAACAACAGGCAGATCACTACTCCTGCGTTTGAGATACTACCTTCTCCGGCTGTTGCTGAGAAGAGCTGTATTTTCGGGAAGCTGAAGCCTTTTGTCGGTAAGACCTTAGATTTCATCACAAGGGAGGAGGAAAAGAAGAAGGAAGATCTTGTCGACTCGGCAAAACGTCTTAACAAAGGCGGCAAAATTTGAATATGCCTACGAGATCTTTGAGTGGATGGATAAAAAGAAGAAGATGGAGTTTTCTCCATCGGAGCTTGCCGTTTTCGTTGATCTCATTGCTCAGACTAAAGGCATAGATGTGGCTAAAGAATACTTCAATAAAGTAGAACCAGTCTTTGACCGAACCAACACCCGTGCCAAGAATTGCCCTGCTTTTATTAGTATTATGGTGAGGGTTTTTGAATATGATAGGAAAAATGGTCAGTGGGCAGAAAGGCCAAGGCGTGTTCGTCGCATTCGCAAGAACGTCTAGTGTTTGAGAGTTGTTGGATTTCGTTTGTGTGTGTTTTCATCTCTATCTTCCTTTCTGTTATAATCTCTCGCCCAAGACAATAATTATGTAGTTACGTTCATCTTTGTAAACCGTTTGCTTTCTTTTCTGTTCTTTCTTTTGCTTCAAGAACTTGACAAAAAAAAAAAAAAATCAATGCTTTTAATGTTCCAAATATTCAAAAGATTTGCTTTTAATTGTTTCGCCAAATAGTTTTGGAAACCTCTGCTGGACTAACTTCTGATGATAAATCAAAGATAGGAGTTATCCAAACCCAAAGGTGTATGGTAACGGTTGATGTTTTTTTTTCTTGGGGTCAAAAGTTGATGTACATGGAAACGTGAACAAGATCCAGCAGTTCTTCTATTAGAGCACCATTAACCAGGTGGTTTAATGGGTTGCTTATTGGTTTTGTGAATTAAAAGAAAATGAAAAATGCTTAGTTATACAGAGAACGTGGCTTAATTGGGAGACATAAGCAGCTTTGTTTATTACCACATGTCAAGCATTCAGAGAGTGTATCTCTCTCTTTCTCACGAAAAATCAAAACATCTTCCATGACTCCGCCTCTCCTCCTCTTGTGTCTCTCTCGGCGATTCTGTGGCGATCTAATTCATCTCGTGTTCTTTCACCGCGAAATTGACGGAATCCGGCGTTGATCATCCCTCCTCGATGGAAGCAGGCGTCTTTCTTCTCTACGGGTGATGATCTGTCCTCGTCTCTCTCCCTCCTCGTCGGTCCTCGTCTCTCTCCCTCCTCCCCCCTCCTCAGTCCTCGTCTCTCTCCCTCCTCCCCCCTCCTCGGCCCTCCTCGTCTTTCTCCCTCCTCGTCGCTCATCATCTCTCTCCCTCCTCGTTGTTTTTTTATAAGAACCCGCAAATAAGCAACTTGCATTGAAGGCTAATAAATGTACGGGTGCTTAGCGTTGGTGCTTAAACCACTTTAACAACCACAAATTATTAAACAAAAAATAAACAACCCAAAATAGAGCTTGTGTTAATGATGCTCTTAGATTCACACTTAGAAAACACTTACCAATAGGCAATATGATTCTAATCTTCTCTAACCTAAATATTTAACCTAAAATCTAAACCATTTTGTTTTACAAGATCACGATTAAAAATGCAATAATAACACAATAAGCATAAAAGTTGGAATAGAAAAAAATAGGAAATCCTTCAACTAGTCAACTCTATGAAAGAAGTTCCCATGCAACAAAACATGACTGATCATTCCAGAAAACCAGTAAAATTTTTAAACAGTTTCACTCATAGTACCCGAAGAAAATATAAATGAAAAAATAAAACAATTTGTCATCTATATTAACTATATATATAATGATTTAATGAAAAAAAATTTAAAAGTTAATAATTAAGTTTGATGTATATTTTAAAATTATAAGGTATAATCTAGCAATATGTTTAAACTTTTAAAGTTTTTATCATAAATTATTTATATATTTTAAAAAAAAAATTAGTTTCTTTTTATGTTTTGCTTATTTTTTACTTATTTTTATATTTGGAACATGCCTTCACTTGCACATACTATTAGACGACCGTACCAAAAAAAACTATGCCACAAGTATCCAAAAATCTCGCTATGTATAACACTAACAGTTTTGTACAAATATTGACAAGTGACACTTATTGACAAAAATTTTGCATGTATAACACTAACAGAGTTGTACAAGTCTAGAATCTTCCGTCTTTCCCTATTAAAGGTAGTCAGCCTCCTTCATTCATGTTCTCTACACTTGAGAGAATTATTTTCTATCAAATTGATGAATGATAAGGCGGATATCATTACTCTTTCAACTGATGTTGGCCCTTTGACGTATGAGGATCAAATAGATATTGAGGAAGAAGAACTTTCTTTGGGCTTGTTGCCGTCTGATCAAAGTATCTAGTTTCCTTAATTGATCTTCTTTTTCGTTATTTTTTTATAATTCACTCTATTTTTTTGTTTTTTTTCTTCAGATCTATCCATAGCTAAGTGGTTATTATGAATGTGATGCTTCTCAACGTAACTTATGTAATAAAGAGCCTTTAATATGCCAACACAAAAACAAAGCCCAAAATACATAGCTAGAAAAGCAATTCAAGATGCATTTTTACAGTTGATGGTAATTCAAAATGCATTTTAACAAAGGTAATAAGGTAACTATCACATTGGCTCAGATAGATATTTATTGCTTCTAATTTTTAACTACACGAAAAATGATAATCAAATAACAGAATATTTTTTTCCAGCTACCATTCCAAGGTAATTTTAGAAAGAAAAAAAATGCTACTATGTCTTCAACAAGACCGATATGAATCTTTCTTCGGTCTTCTCGATCAATCATGAAAATAACACTATTAAATCCTATAAAACCAAGATAACGCTTCAAAAATTTACGAAGTTTTAAAGATATCGGTTAAAGCGAAAATTATATTTTTCTGTTACAACTATACAAATATAGAAGTGTTTTTTAACAGTTACAACAACTAGATTAATGGCGCTAGGAACATGAGAACATTATTGTAACCGTAAAAAATATATTTTTACTATATATTTTTGTAAACATAAAATGTTCTCGTGTTTTCGGCGTCATTAATCTAGTTGTTGTAACTGTAAAAAATCACTTCTATGTTTGTATCGTTGTAACGATAACCGATATCTTTAAAACTTCGTAAATTTTTGAAGCGTTATTTTGGTTTTATACTATTTAATAGCGTTATTTTGATTTGAATGATATTGATTTCAGCTGTAAAAGCTTTTCTTCCTTGGCCTCTTACCTCTGATCTTGTTGCTCCACCAACGATAAACATAAATATTCGCTGCCCCATCTTCTTGAAATCACTAGACGAATGTCTAAACACCGAATCACTGCAAGCATGAACCAAACTTTTAGCTTATATTCCATATTGGAATGATATTGGAGATTGTTTTTAAAAAAAAAAACATTACAACTTTTTCACCTTCAAACTTAGCAAAGATCCAGATGCATTAAAATCCCCAAGTGACCTACCTCCATAAGATTTTGACCTTTTTCACCTTCAAACTTTTCAGGGTAGATTGTTGCGAGGATCATCGACAGCCGTAACTTGCCTTCACGACTTGCCTCCTCCTGTACATGAGTTTTAAAATTACATATAACTCGATAAGCTTTTGTGGCTCTAGTCCGAAGATCATCGCATGAAAGTCACGTGTCGATGCAGTTTTATTTTTTCCTAGGCAAAATTAGCCGTTGGGCTTTAAATAAAAGAGGGGGTAATTTACACAATCGAACTTAACAAGACGCATACTCAAAGATATCTAGAAGACAAATTTGGTTGCGTCCCTTTTTCATGTCTTTTTTTTTTTCTGTTTTAACTTGGTTACAAATCAGATCGGAAGACCAGAAAACAAAGACGAGGATCCGACTTTGAGATCCTGATACTCATATTTAGAGATAAACTCATTTGGAGTCAGAAGCTTCAGTTTCTGTGGGAGATGAGAAAAGAGTACTTTTTAGTTGAGAGAGGGTGATTCATTAGTTTGTCAAAGCTCGGTGTGTAAAGTGGGCTTTACCGTTATGAACTGTAGAGGATCGTCGAGGCTTGTGGACCCGAGGATTACTTCTCTTTTGAGTTTC
>JABAYD010024073.1:0-15385 GCA_014822095.1 Diplotaxis tenuifolia | reverse complement strand
GATATTGTCCACTTTGGACCTAATAGGCAAGCCCGCATGGATTTACTTTTGGTTTTCATCCCAAAAGGCCTCGTACTATTAGAGTTGGACATCTCTTTATATATTAGACTCTCTTTGTCTAATTCTCCAATGTGGGACTTAGATTGACATCTCACAGATGACAGTTAGGACTTCCCCTTTACCTTACGTATAAACTCATTGACCCGCTTAGCTGCTCTTGTGTCACTTGGTCTATCAGAAAATGGGTTTTTTGAGTAGGAGAAGCCAGTCCCAACAGGCTGGTCCAAATATATTATATTTACAACCTGAAGATAAGCAATCATTGTAAACTTCAAGATCAAGATGTTCTCATTCTGAATAATGTTTACATCACCTAATGGTAATAAGCTAATAAAACCAATGATACTCTTTGTTCATCGCAACAGTTACCTTAGTCCATGAATATGTAGTAGAGACTAAAGAAGGGATACTTCCATTGTAAGCCTCAACCTTGAAAGCAAGAGGTCCTGTTTTTTTTCAGTTCAAACAAGTCATTGAAAACAATTCAGAGACAAATAAGACAAATAAGAATGACTTAAAAGAAGAGTTACTTACCATTCTCATAAACAAGGCCAGTGAGAGAAGAACATCCAGGCCCTCCAGTTAACCAGACAAGAAGAGGGTCTTCTTCAGGGTTCCTCTCAGATTTGATGAAGTAATAGAACATTTGATCTTCCTCTGCCTCACCAACACCAATGTACCTGCAAATGAATTTAACTACAAAACTCAGAATTACAATGCTAACTAAAATTGGAGAATAAGATGAATGGGAACGGAATGAAACCCGGTTTCAAGCTCAAAAGGAAGAGGGCCTTCAAATCCTGGAAGATATTTGATGACAGAGCTTGCATCAGCATGGTGAACCAACACAAGCAGAAGTTGTGGCAGCAGCAATTTGAATACCCAAGAATCCATTTTTGTTTTGAGTGTTTATAGAGTGTTATGCAAAACATCTTTACACTTGAAAAATAAAAACAGAGGCGTTGCCCGGGGGGGGGCCCCCCCCCCCCCCCCAAAAAAAAAGATTTTCGGTTCGAGTACGGAGTTAAACATATAAACCGATCTACTGCCATATCACTAAGCCCGCTAATTTTAGTTAGTTAACCGAGTATCTCAGGGTTTTAGGGGTTTTCTCCAAAAAAACCGTGAGATGCACGTGTAGGGGACATATCTGTCTGTATAAACCGAAGATGCCTCCGTTTTAATCTTCTCCTTCTCTCTAGATAAGATAAAATTATTGGAAAGGTTAAGCATCTCTGGTAGAGTTTTAAATGCTCATATTAATCTAATAATTAGAAATATAAGTTGCTTTCTTTTATACAACTTGAGAAGACCCACTAGTCTTAATTTAAAGTTTAACAAATCACAGTTTGATCATATTTTAATTCGAGTTGAAGTTAAAACCGGATCATATGTTGGTTTCAATTTGCTTCATTTACTACGTAATACAATATGCTAGAAAAAAAAGGAGAGCCAAATGAAACTGATTCACACCTGGACATGAAACCGAACACTGATGAAATAACTAAAAAGAAAAAAAATGTAAAAACATTTCAGTAGTAATATTCACATAACACACTACACACTCTCAAACCAGAATCCAAAATGAGCAAATAGGACAAGTATAGAACAAATACGATGAAAACCAAATTATACAGAAGCTAGATATGATGTGTAAGTTCGGCTCAGTTCCTGTCTGTACCGTGCAAAGCAAGGAGAAGAGCAATGCTGATAAAGACAATCTTTACAATGGAGACTTCCAGCTTCGAGTTACCATTAAGAAATGGAACGTTGCTTCCGGAGAGACTGTTTTGGTTGATTCGGTTCCCAAATGGTTGGTTGAGAGCAGAATTAGACGATGAAGAAGAAATTGGTTGGTTGAATCCAGTTGATGATGGCTGATTAAACCCGGTTAAAGGCTGGTTTACGGAAGACGATGGTTGGCCAAGAATTGGTTGGTTGAGTCCAGTTGATGATGGCTGATTAAATCCGGTTAATGGTTGATTTAACCCGGTTAAAGGCTGGTTTACAGAAGATGGTTGACCAGGAATTGGTTGGTTCTGGTTCACAGCTGGAAAACCTAGCGGTTTTGTTGGTGAATTGGTGCCTTCTCCTGTTGGTTCTAATGGTCGGGCTAATTGGGTTTGCGGAGCAATCTCTGAAGATGATGCAACCAAAAGGCAGAGAAGAATGATTGTGATCATCCTCTTTTGAATTTTGGCGAATTTCATGTTTATTTTTTTTTAGTTTTTTTCAAGTGTATTCTCCGGTTAACTAAGCATTAGATCTTATAGACAGACCAATGTGGAGTAGTTAGCATAATTAAGGTTGTCTGAGGAGTTGATGGGAAACAAAGAAAACAGTTGACCTGAAACATAAATCACTCTAAACCAAACCATAGTGTGTGTGTGTGTGTGTTTGTTTTGTTTCAACTAATACATTACTGTTATATACAAAAAATGATAAGAATATATAAATACAGAAGATTGTATCAAAAACCGGTTTGGGAAGAAGCGAAATCCAAACCATCAAGGACATCCAAATCACTAGAAGAGTGCTTACCTGAAAGATTGACTTTTGGAGAGGTTCCTGTACTTCTGCTCAGCGCCCAGATCTTAATACCTTTCTTGTTCTCCTTCTTCAGGCCGACGAGCTCCTGGCTTTTACTTAGATTAGGACCAAATCTTATGCTTTGTACACTGTCCAACAACATCCTGTCTTCCAGAGAGAGTTGTCTTTTATAGGTGAAGTCAGGGGAGAGAGATAATTGGGTATTGGAAATGGTTATGTTGTTTGGTTGAGAGCTATGGTTGGTTTCTGGAAGCTTAACGCCGTGAACTCGTTTCTTTGATGACTTTATTAGTCGATGAAGCCATACAACGAGTTCAAGTACATAGGAATCAACTTTTGGTTTATCCGCGTGGTGAAGTGTCTGAAGTCGTGTTGGGTTCCCGTTGTTCTCGCCTTTTCCCTTCCCAAACTCTATCCTGTTTTCCCACAAGTTTCAATTGAATTTGCCCACTCACCTACCCATCCAAAGCCTTGATGTGCCCTGCGGAAATCGATACAAGTTATGAGAAAAAAGAGGAACGTGTTGAAACAAGAAGGGTGGAGAAGGAAAGATTACTTGGTGGTGTTTGTGGCGAATGGGACAAGCCATTTAAGCGACTTCTCCATTTCAGCTTTGATCTCAGGTACTGAAAGCTGCAGAAACATGCAAGTTAGGCAACAAGAAAGGAACAGAATGCATGATGACATAAATAGAGAAACAAAGATATTTTGGGACAAACCTCTTCCTCAGGATCAAGACTTTGTAGCCGGGAACGAAGAGCTGTCTTGACAGTAACAGGTAATGCATTGTAGAGCGTGTCCCTTACATTGGAAGGAAGTGATGAAGGTCGGGACGCCTAGAAAATTCAAAGATCAGTTTCAACTAGAGAATACAAATCCCTCTTGATATCATAACAATACTGGAAGCTTACAATACTATCAATTTGTTGGATTAGATTAGCATAGTGTAACGAAAGACCGGCTTCACCTAATCGTTCTCTTCCCTGCTTCTTCCCTTCATTGGCTTTTAGACCTATTGCTGGTTTAGAGTCTTTAATCCATGATTTTTTCCACACGTTAGGGTCATAATCAAAGGACCAGAAATTAAAAAAAAAAAGAATCATTACCGTTGTTGCCAAAAACTTCCACAATCGATTGACGTATATAGCAAACCACATCCACAAGCTTCTCAATGATCTGCAACATATGAAGATGTTAGTATAAATTTCATATATATATGCCACACACTAAAACACTAACAATTTGATAATCACACTTGCCTCTCCCAGATTCCGGGACCAGAGAGACTTCTTCTTTAAGCTCCTCACGAGTTTCCTCTGTTGTTTCAGTTCATTTTGTAAGATGACGATACTCTCTCCTACATGATATGAAAAGAAAGTGTAACTGGGAGTCCTCAAAATAGACTGATCAAGTAAACAGCTTGACCAACCTCTCCTAGAAAGGTTTAAAGACTCTACTTCCGCCAGCTTTCTCCTGTAATCTTGTTCAAACCTATCCAGAGCTTGCCACTCGTGATATAATTCCTGGTAAAGCCAATGCAAGTTAGTTTCAAACCCACCGGATAAAAATAACAAATCCACTGCAACTTCAACATGGAAATGGGTCATGTAATGTAAGAGAAGGAAAAAAAACATACAGAAGTGAAACGGGCAAGAGTGACGAGCTCTTCCATCGCTCTCTCTGCCTCATCTTTGAGCACTATATGCTCCGAGTTCTCTGTGTCAAGCCTGAAACGTTATAGACCCGTGTACAAATGAAAATCCACTGGCTTGACTATAAACAAATGGAATTGCTCGACGCAGAACCAAACTTACTTGTTAAAATATCGATCAAGATTGTGCCATTGAATATCTTTGCACATATTGCCAAACCTGATCACCTCTCCAGAGAAAAGATCAAGTTCCTCCCTGTAAAATAGAATATGAGATATAGAATAAAAGACAAAACAGATGCGACATATCCTTCTCATAAACTAGAAATAAGCAAACCTTTTGTCAGACGCAGCAAGAATTTGCAACTCTATAGTGTCGGTAGAAACCAACTTCTTAACTCCCTTGGAACGCAACATATCCTTCTTCATGAGCTTGAGACTCTCTTCAGACAGAGATTGCAGCAACGCAGCACCTTTGGCTATCGTGTTAGCCACTTCGAACGCCAGTATAGTGACTTTGCGACCACGAGACGACGATAAGACACCCGAGTGAAGCCCGTTGACCGGATTCATACCAGACATGCTGCTCCCTAGCGTGTCTATAATTCCAACCGCCTTCTCTAGCCCTATAACCCCTGCCCTTCCCAAAAACGAGTTCCTCTGCATAAACTAATGAAACAAAAAAAAAAAAAATACAAATTTTGAGTTCCGGGCAAAGAGGTGAAACCACCTTTTTCTTGGGTTCAATTCTCGTTGGAGAGACTATTTACAATGTTTGGGTTCCGGACAAAGAAGTGAAATCACTTTTTTCTTTTTAAAAAAAAAAACTGATCATGAAAACGTTCCCAATAAAACAGTGTAAACAGGCATGAATGATTCATATCACACATTAAACAAACATATGGAAACAGAAGAACCTTGGTAGAGTCTGATCTTAACGGAGGAACCGGGCCAAGTTCACCGGAGAAGTTGAATTGATTCTGATCAGGCTTGGAACTTTTCCTCCTTGAGGTACGGTAGTGATCAGAATAATACGGATCAGAGGTCATACTTCTTCTCATGGACTTGAGCTTCCCAGAGAAACCTCTTGACTTATCATCATCAACATCAACGGTGGATCTCAGCTTCTTATCATGACCATGATCATCATCATCATCTTTGAAACCAGAAGAACAAACACTTCCCATCTGTCTTCTGCAAGAAGTAATCAACCTCTCAGGCAAAGACAACAACTTAATGAAAATAGACATCAAATAAAAGACCCAAATAAGACGCACAAAAAAGGATCAAAGACTTTCAAGAATTGCAACTAAGGTGGGGACAAGAAGGACGACTTGGTAAATAAGAGACGGAGAAAAGGTCAGAACAGAGGAAGAAGAGTTTAATTAAATATAATCACAAAGGTAAGAGAAGCAGCGTGGAATCAATGGCTCCATTGCTTTTGTTGACTTATCATCATATTCTAGACAAGTCAGAGAGACGACTATTCTCATTTTTCCGCATTATTTTAAAGATCCAAAGGAGAAGAAGACCGCTAGAGTCGGCGGATGAGACCTCGCCGGCTTTGTAACATGAACCATGACGTCCTTTATGTTAACATTTTCACCACTCTTTCCAATAGAATAATCCAGTCTCATTCTAAGCATAGTCAAAACTTAGTTACAAACGCCCGTGAAAGTCCAAAGACCGAGAAGCGGAGATATGCTTACTCTCCGAGACACCGCGATGTTAAGGAGGTGGATGCCGTCGCCGGAAACGTAACCGGAGCGGCGATTGGGAGATATCCCGGTTTAATCTCTTGAAACCGGTGAAATCTCGGAGAGTATACGGTACGGTGGAAGTTTCGACATCGAGAGCGATAGTTCTCTTTCGCTTTCACTGGATTGACATGTTTGATCTGTGACGTTTTTACTGGTTTATTTGCTTGAGGAAGAAGATGAAGATGAGCGTGGGAATAGGGTGAAATGTGATATGATACGGGCCCAAATATGTGACTGTTGGGCTATTTTGGACCTATTAGTTTAGAACCGGTATTTGTGTGGGTTCTAGTAAAAAGTCCTCAATATGTAATAGTTTCACACTAAAAACTAGGGGTTAACGACTTATTTCCACTTGATGACTATCGTATAGTAGCATGACTATCGTATAGTAGCAATCTACACGATCTTTGAAAATAGGTTTACAAACTTTAATGGTACGCAATTGGAACTAAGTTCACAAAATCGCGTGGATCCGTTATTATACGATAGTTATGATGTAGAAATAAGTCGTTAACCCAAAAACTAGAGGTGCATCTGGATTAGATATCTAGGTTTTTTTAAAGATTTTTTGTGATCCGATCTGTTTTAGTTTGTCCAAATAATCAACTATCGAGTTTAATTTGATCTATAACCATTTAAATATTCGGAGTTCCTGATATCCGAATTTTTTTAGATTTTTAATTAGATATCCAATTTAAGCATACAAATAAAATTTTAAAAAAAAAACAAAATAACACTAAAAATATTATTTATTTTCTTAAGAAAAGTTATTAACTTTTTTTTTAAAAAAATTAAAAACTAATATAATAACTTTAATAAATATAATATTGTAAAAATCATATAAAATGTAATATTTGTATAAATTATGCATATATTTTTAAATATATACATAACTCGAAAAATATGTATTTGTTATTTGATTAGTTTCTTACAGATAATGCATATTAGTATTTGTTTTGATCTAGAATTACGGAAATCCGATTTTTTTTGGTTTGAATCAAATTAAATTTACAAATATTGCGTCCAACCCTACTAAGCAAAATCTTTTTGTCATTTGAAATTAAGATTTAGAGATTTGGGTATAGAACATATAGTAAATTTATTCATGGCCAGTCTTGATTTTGCGGTTTCTACTGAAATATAAAATGTATGGTCTGTAAAAAGTCCATACACAATAAATGTATATGTTGAATTGTTTTATCAAGGAAGGGACAACGAAGAACAAGCGGTTGTTGGGAAGACGGTGGTTTACACAAATGGTAATTTTCCAAAGACTTTGAGCTCATGTCTCTCCTTGTTCAATGTTAGAATTCATAGCTTTACTATGGTATATAGTTAGGACATCTATCCTAGTATATAATTCAATATCATGTAACTTTTATATCAACATTAACTGATAATTATATAATAGTATAAAGTAATTAGTTAAACATCAAACAAAAGACTCCAACTACAGTTAAAGCATTTTTAAACACAGGTCGTTGGGAACACAGATGGGAGTAATCCTGGTTTTGCTGCTCCATGTTTATATACAATTCGTTTTTTATAGACGATGCATTTAAAAACAAAGGTAAACTGGTTTTGGTACAAGTTTCGAGTTTTTGATTTAAAAATTTCAAGGTAAAGGGAAATATTAGAGAAATTTAGTTTCGAGTTCTTCAGATTAAAAACGTACCCTGAACTGAATTTCAAAAACATTGTCATTGGTTTACAAATTTCACGGTAATGAGAAGTACTAAAGAATTGGGCAATAGAGAGTATGTGGAATCTACAACAGTACAATGTTACTTTTGCAACAGATTGTTCTCAAATGGTGAAGATGTTGTCGGAACCAGAAGAGTGGTCAGCTTTTGCAAAATATATAAAAGATATCAAGATGCTCCAAGGGAGTTTCCAGATCTCGACAATTATCTATGTACCAAGAACACAAAATCTAAAGGCGGACAGTCTAGCACGCAGTGTAAGAAAACAATTTTCTTTCGTTATTCACATGGATACAGAACTTCCGATTTGGTTCAATATGAGTCTGTTTGTTTGATGTCAAGAAAAAAGAAAAGTACTAAAGAAATTTAGTTTCAAACTGAATTTAGGGACAATCTTTATTATTCTATCTTTATTAGGAAAAGAACACAAAAGAAAGATTTTAATGACTTTGCTATGCCCATAATGTTGTGAAATTAGAGACTATGTTAGACCATTTCCAAATGTGCTTCATTTTCTTTTTCTTTTTTCTTTTATTTTAAAGTTAAAATTTCTTCAATGCTAGTTTATTTCTTGCTTCAAAATGAAACAATAAACAGTATTCCTTCATTTTTTGAAACTGAATTTTTTAATTTATAATTAATCTTTAACTTTATTAATATAACCTAATGAATTTCTAATATTGTTTGTTATAATAATTTAATAAAAGATAACATTATATAGTTAATATAAAAGATAACAATAATTTAATATTACTCAATTTCTTTACACTCTAAATTTCCTCTTAACATGAATCAGAATTTCTCAAATTCACTACATTATTTGGATGCTTCTTTATAAAATTTAGTATTATTTTGTTTCATTTATATATGTGTAATAATTTTATTATATGATAATGTTGAATTTATAGCAATTATGTTGGAGTTTTAAAACAAAATAGTAGAATAAAATCAGTAAATATGAAAAGTATAAAATGTTATTAATAAGTAATGATAAGGTAGACAAAGAATATATTTATAATATTATTTTTACAAGAAAAAATGAAACAAATCATTGGAGAAGATGTTGTTTCATTTTTTTATTTTAATCTAAAGAAAATGAATTTATTAAAACAAAAAAAATGAAATCCACTAATGGAGATATCTTTAGTTACTAAAAAAAAAAGATAGACTCTGTTAATTAGGAAACCTTTATTAAGTATATAAAGGGTTCATAAAAAGAATTTAAAGTACATATCTGCTTTTTCACATCATCATGATTATTATATATCATTACAAATGATCAACAAATTTGATATTAGTTTTAATACTTATCCAGAAGAGATATTTTTAGCATAATGTAATAAAATATAGATCTATCATCTATGTGATGTTTGTGTTAGTGCTTGCTACTTGGGCGTGCGAGTATTTTGCAGCTTTATGGCTAAACTAATTAACATGCGAACCTGCCTTTGTTAAATGATTAATATCTTAGTTTAGTTCACTTAAAACATTGGAGACGTTTGATGTCACAGTAGAAAACCACATAACTATGTGAGGAGTATATGACTAGCTTGGCTTCCAAGATTCAGAAGGATCGATGTGAAAATTTCGACCAAACGTTTAAAAATCATGTTTGTTATATTGGTCGACATCTAATTTGATTTTAAATTTGTTTGATATAGTTTGGCTCTGCAATATTCACCAGGCACTTAATCGACAGATTAAATCGGGGTTGACCCGATCCAACCACCACATCATAGAAAAGTGGTAACATGCTAACATATATTTACTATTGGCATCTTGTGGCAAGCATTATCTACTAGAAGTTGAGAATGACTAATAGTGGATCATGACATGTTTAGTATGTCTCGACCCTTGTACAATAGTATTGTAATACAAGGGAAAAAACTTTAATCGGGAGTTAAAACCCCATACGGAGAATTTATAAATATTTATTTTGTGTTGTGTGTTCGTAATTGTTAAATCAAAGCAAATTTAAAGATTTGCATGCGGACCAAGCGCCGGTTGGTGGAACTAGAAAACTATATAAATTTGTTAATTTTTGTGTTTGACGGAAGGTTGTTCTGTGTCTGGTTATGTAAAGAACATCTCTATTAAAGGTAATTTCAAAATTCTTATATTCAAGATTTCCGGATATCAAAAAATAATATCAGATATTTGCGGATATCTTATGCATTTTATTTAATACAAGTACTCTAAAAAATAATATAAATTTGTTTTCCAAAACTATTTATATAATAAAAAATAGTGAGACTATATGTTCCATAAATTTAAAAATAAATATTTTTTAATTTTTTTTTAAATTGTAGTTTTTATAAAGATTTGATATTACTTTCTTAATTTAATAGATTTATAAGTAAATTTATAAATGAAACTAATAAAATAAAGTTTTAGAATAATAATTATATAAATTTATACATTTAAAATTCTATATGTAATTATATATAGAGTTTTTTGCAAAAAATTATTCAAAATTTCAAGTCAAACACAAAACTAACTTTTTTTTGGGATATTTTCTTTTCCCTATTCACCGTAGAAGTTTGATAATTCACGAAAAAATATTTTTTTTTGAAAATTAATTGTTTTACTCTATAATTTTCATCCCCATCAATTAATCACGAAAAATCTATTGTCATCAATAACCATGAACAACCAAAATGAAGCTCTTAATGCATATTAAAAATGAAATTTACTTATTCATCCTTATATCTTATACCCAAAAACTACATCTCTCTCACTTTCTAACTATATTCATCAAAAAGGAAACTTTTTGATTCTAAAGTTTTATGGATCATATAGTCATTCAAACTCACAATTACTGGTCATTAACGATTGAGTATATGTTATGGTGAAGTTGTGTGTGCTTGGAGAGCTAATTAAGTTCTCTCAGTGGTTAAATGTATGAATCGGTTTTTTTCCCAGATTTGTTCGCTAAAAAACTTACGTGTAAGTTTTCGTAAGCTTTCTTAATCGAGAAGACTTCCACGGAAGTCTTCTGGTCAAAACGTAGATTAGTTTTGTAGTTAATTTTCTATGTGTTTTTAAAGAAGATTGTTGTGGAAGTGTTCCAGATTTTATTTGTTTACAAAAAGAAAATTGAGAAAATTTTTCTAGAAGTCTTTTCGGATAAATATGTTAGTTTTACAATTGACCAATATATATTAGAAAATTAAATCTGCTTGCTATTGGTGGAAGTCAGCGTAGATTACTTTTGAAATTGAAAATTTAAACTAAAAACCTTTCATTTAAATTTGGAAGACTTCTAGGTAAGTCTTCCGGATAAGTCTTCCATATTTTTATTCCGTGATTCTGGTCAAACCTAACGTAATGAAATTAATTTAAGGTAACTTATACCTGAAAGTCTTCTGAACAAAAGTCAAATATAGTCAATTGCAAAAGTAACTTACGTAAACTTCCAGCGATAGCGAGTAGACTTAATGTAAAAGTTTAAAATATTTCTAGGTAAGTGCGGGAAGTCTTCTGTAAAAAGTTAAATTTCGCAAAATCAAATATATAACTAAATCACATACAAAAACTTTATTAAATTTAAAATAAACTTATAAAGTGTTTAATATACACAAAATTAAACACACACAAGTCAAATATAGTTTAAAAAAATAAGAAGATTCCACAATCTAACTTGCATTCACTCATCTATGTTAAAAACAGTTAAATTTTATTAAATCTAAATCTGTATCACTTATAAATGTCTATAATTAGATGATTATGATTTTTCCATTATCAAAATAGTTTTTTTATGAAATTTAGAAATTATGGTAAGAGGTAATACACTATAGCACTTTCATTGGAAGACTTAATTTTAGATGGGAAACCTAAATTCTTTTAAAATTTTAGCAGGAAACTACTGTTAAGTCATCGAGTAAGTTTTCTAGTGCATTATATTGTCAGAAATTTAAAGGGGTAATCGCCAAGTACTTTAGATACTTTCTGCAACCTTTTTTCTTTCTACAGCCATATTAACTTGCCAATCATGCTTTGAAAATTTAATTTAAAGCTACAACCTAAAAGTTAAAATAGGAAAGATATCAACTTTAGAAATCATATTTATAATTAATGCTTTGAGAATTCTTAATATAAACTCACAGAAATAAAATCTACATCCATGGCAAAAATATCTAGAGCATATTTTTGAAGCAAAAAAACTAAAGCCACATCTTTTACTAATATCCCCTAAGTCTCCCAAAACCCCAAAATCAAATATATAACTAATTTACTATACACAAAGCTAAATACATATAGGTCAAATTAAGTTTTTTTTTTCAAAAAAAATTAGGATTCCACAATCTAACCCTAAAAACGTACAATACTATAACATATTTACGAAATTATAAACCAAAGAATATCATTACTAACTTACATTCACTGATTTATGTTGAAAACTATTCAATTTTAGTAAATCTAAATTTACATCACTAATAAATGTCTATACTTGCATGATTGAGATTTTTTACTAATCAAAATATTTTTTATAAAATTTATAATTTTTAAAATCTAAATCATGAGAAAACTTTCAAGTAAGTCTATTCAGAGAAGACTTACCTGAAACATGAAAGTCTTTTCACTCGGATGATTATAATGGTAAACTGCAATGCTATTTTTTATTCGGTCATAAGAAAATGTTTGTAATTTCACTAGTCTTTTAAGTTACTTTGCATTTGATTGAAGTTGGATATACCTTTGCATATATATGTATATAAAAATCGGAGCAATTCGGATATCCGGTTCTAAATTTTTTAATATTTGTGATCTGATTCGTTTTTAACGGATATTGAATCTTAATATTTGCTTTACTTCGATGATTTACAATATTCAAATTTTTCGAATAATGAATCAAATCAAATCAAATTTACCGGATAAAATATCTAGCCCTAGAGTATATATATATTTGGGGGAGTATTAGTCTGCTGAAATTAAACTTTAAACTTGTATTCAGACCTATTTTCTTTGCCATGATTTCGCGTCTTCATATGTTCACAGTCGCATATTTCATCTGACCTCGTTCCAAGGAAATATCCAAATTGTTCATATGCAGGCTGAACTTGCCCACAAAAAAACCTTTTAATTATGAGTGAGTTACATAATAAAACACATTTTGGACATTGTTAAATGCAGAGACACATTGTGCTTTAGAGGCACTTTCGAATCACTTTCCCACTCTCTCTCATCAATGTAAAGACTTTTGAGATATATATATAACAAATTTCTTTGTTATAATAGATTTTTTTTTTTTTTCTACATTTTGATATCCACTTTGCTATAGTTCTTTTTGTTATAATAGATTATGTCTTATCCATAACCACAAACTTCATAACCTCCACTTACATAATCACAACCACTTTTTCTACGGTATCCTCTACCACATCTGCCACGATCTCCACCTCCACCGCTTCCACGGGACTGAACCTCATCCATAGCCACCACCTTTTTATCCATAATCACAACTTCCATAACCACCACCTGCATAACAACTACCGTTTCCTCCACGATATCCACCGCCACCTCGGCCATGGTCTCCACCGCCACTTCGGCCACAGTCTCCACCACCACCACTTCCACGGGACTGAGCCTCGTCCATAGTCATCACTGTCTTATCCATAACCACGACCTCCATAACCACAACAACTTTCTCTACAGTATAAGTTACCAGATTTCTCAAGATCGAAGCTTTGGCAATGGATTAGGGAATTTTTAGAGTTAATTGATGTTTTAGAGACCGGGAACAAGAGTGAATGGAGTTTCAGAGATTGATAATGAGAGATAATGGATTGAGAATGAAAAAAAAAAGTGAAGGAAACAGACAATGGAAGATCTAGTTTCTAGTAGAAAACAAAATTTTAGGTTTGGACTAACAAATATTGGAAAAATAAATCCATAGACATACAAGATTAATTATTTTTCTGGATTTGTATTCTAGTTCTCGTAAGAAAAAAAATGTATTAAAGAATACAATAACAAAGAAAAAATAATAATGAGTTTTGGTTTAGTTGAAGGACATAAAAAAACATTACATACAACAAATGTGTGTCTCATGCAAAAATGTGTCTCTCTATGTAATTGGAAAGACAAAATGTGTTCTAAAGTGTAAATTTCTCTTTAATTATATAGTATTACTAATTTGAAAAAAAAAACTTATCACTGGCTGGTATATGTTTAACTACCAATGACTAGCTGGAGTTTATTTTTATAAAGAGAAAACAGATAGTTTCTGCAAAAGAAATTTATTAACCCCATCCTTCAAAAAAATATAAAGTATAAATATCAAATGTCTTTGACCTAAAGGTAAAAGAGCTCCAGCTAGAACTTCTGTTCTAGGTTCGATTTTTTGAGTCACCTAGCCATGCTATATTAATGGTTACTTGCATATCCGAATACAAAACTTTGTGGAATTAATTGTTGAGCCTAATTTTTTTTTGGAATTACGACGATTATCAAAAAAAAATATCAAACCGTGGATTTGTTTTTCAGAAGAAGAATGCGTCTCTCGCTCTCAGAATATATTATAAATCCACCGAGGCAGAAGCCACCCACCAAAAGTTGGAAGTGCATCATTTGGAAGATTTAAAAACTGACGTTGTTGATTTGTATTCGAGCTTTTGAATGCTTTTATCTATTCGCGCATTAACCGGCGCAATTTCTCAATGCCAATTATATTTGCCATCAAACAAAATGTTAAAAACATTAGATCAATGCAAGATTATAAAATACACATGCACCTAAATTCCATAAGATAAACATCTTTTTACGTGGGTCGATCGTGTTAACAGTTAAGATTGTTCTACCATAAAATTGTGTGTTTCATATGATTTTGACGTAACTAAACAAGAAGTTGGTCTATAGTGGTAATTTTTCTCCTTCTAAATCAGTCAATAAGTCAGCTTATTCTTACTATTAGTGTTTTGTTTTGTTATTTGGAGACATGTGAAGTTTTTCTGAAATACGTTTATATCATTTTAGACCTTTTTAAATTAACTTAGTTGACTTTTTTACTTTTGAAATAATTTCCTCCAAATTTTCCTCAACTGAGCGAAGAATTTTCGGCAGAGTTTGTTTTTCAACTAGAAGAAATTAGGTGATTGTTTTATATCCTAACGTGGTGTTTTCTATTCTGTGTTGATAAAAGGAGACTTAAGTATAGTATGTGTTCCTACCGAGTTTATTTGTATAAATATAACTAAATCCGTCAGTAAAAACTACACGTTCTCCTACAAGGCACTGTTGTTTAAAAATTATGACGATATATATAATATGTGTGTGCGCGGTTGTGAATTTTTTTGAAAATGTTGCAAGTGGTGTGATAAATTTAGCTCTTAAATTAGACTCCTCTGGTGGCATTGTTTCTTATCACACTTTTACTCGATACAACGTCTAGAAACTGCTACTAAAATAGAACCCCTATTTATAATTATTAGTAGAGCGATGAGCAGAGAAATAAATCCAGGTGACGTTAGACGATCTACCTTTGTATTAAAAGTCGAGATAATGGTGGATCTTTTACAAAGGAAACAGAGTTGATGCGCCGTCCGTAAGGCTACTTCGCAACATTAAAACGCCGGTATGATATACTGTTAACAAAGAATTTATGGTTCGCAAAAGAAGTCAACTTTTACTAAAAAGAATCCGAAGTAATACATATATATATA